>CAVLEK010000011.1:0-53164 GCA_963662105.1 Meiosimyza platycephala
AGCATTTTATAACCAATTTACCATCTTATAACTTATTTAAACTCAAATATACATGTTTTAGATTTATTTAGCATGTTATAACCAATTTACCATCTTATAACTTATTTAAACTCAAATATACATGTTTTAGATTTATTTAGCTTGTTATAACCAATTTACCATCTTATAACTTATTTAAACTCAAATATACATGTTTTAGATTTATTTAGCATGTTATAACCAATTTACCATCCTATAACTTATTTAAACTCAAATATACATGTTTTAGATTTATTTAGCATGTTATAACCAATTTACCATCTTATAACTTATTTAAACTCAAATATACATGTATTAGATTTATTTAGCATGTTATAAACAATTTACCATCTTATAACTTATTTAAACTCAAATATACATGTTTTAGATTTATTTAGCATGTTATAACCAATTTACCATCTTATAACTTATTTAAACTCAAATATTCATGTTTTAGATTTATTTAGCTTGTAAAAACCAATTTACCATCTTATAACTTATTTAAACTCAAATATACATGTTTTAGATTTATTTAGCATGTTATAACCAATTTACCATCTTATAACTTACTTAAACTCAAATATACATGTTTTAGATTTATTTAGCATGTTATAACCAATTTATCACCTTATAACTTATTAAACTCAAATATACATGTTTTAGATTTATTTAGCATGTTATAACCAATTTACCACCTTATAACTTATTTAAACTCAAATATACATGTTTTAGATTTATTTAGCATGTTATAACCAATTTATCACCTTATAACTTATTAAACTCAAATATACATGTTTTAGATTTATTTAGCATGTTATAACCAATTTACCATATTATACCTTATTTAAACTCAAATATACATGTTTTAGATTTATTTAGCATGGTATAACCAATTTACCATCTTATAACTTATTTAAACCCAACTATACATGTTTTAGATTTATTTAGCATGTTATAACCAATTTACCATCTTATAACTTATTTAAACTCAAATATACATGTTTTAGATTTATTTAGCATGTTATAACCAATTTACCATCTTATAACTTATTTAAACTCAAATATACATGTTTTAGATTTATTTAGCATGTTATAACCAATTTACCATCTTATAACTTATTTAAACTCAAATATTCATGTTTTAGATTTATTTAGCTTGTTATAACCAATTTATAATCAAATATACATGTTTTAGATTTATTTAGCATTTTATAATCAATTTACCATCTTATAACTTATTTAAACTCAAATATACATGTTTTAGATTTATTTAGCATGTTATAACCAATTTACCATCTTATAACTTATTTAAACTCAAATATACATGTTTTAGATTTATTTAGCATGTTATAACCAATTTACCATCCTATAACTTATTTAAACTCAAATATACATGTTTTAGATTTATTTAGCATGTTATAACCAATTTACCATCTTATAACTTATTTAAACTCAAATATACATGTATTAGATTTATTTAGCATGTTATAAACAATTTACCATCTTATAACTTATTTAAACTCAAATATACATGTTTTAGATTTATTTAGCATGTTATAACCAATTTACCATCTTATAACTTATCTAAACTCAAATATTCATGTTTTAGATTTATTTAGCTTGTAAAAACCAATTTACCATCTTATAACTTATTTAAACTCAAATATACATGTTTTAGATTTATTTAGCATGTTATAACCAATTTACCATCTTATAACTTATTTAAACTCAAATATACATGTTTTAGATTTATTTAGCTTGTTATAACCAATTTACCATCTTATAACTTATTTAAACTCAAATATACATGTTTTAGATTTATTTAGCATGTTATAACCAATTTACCACCTTATAACTTATTTAAACTCAAATATACATGTTTTAGATTTATTTAGCTTGTTATAACCAATTTACCATCTTATAACTGATTTAAACTCAAATATACATGTTTTAGATTTACTTAGCATGTTATAACCAATTTACCATCTTATGACTTATTTAAACTCAAATATACATGTTTTAGATTTATTTAGCATGTTATAACCAATTTACCACCTTATAACTTATTTAAACTCAAATATACATGTTTTAGATTTATTTAGCATGTTATAACCAATTTATCACCTTATAACTTATTAAACTCAAATATACATGTTTTAGATTTATTTAGCATGTTATAACCAATTTACCATATTATACCTTATTTAAACTCATGTTTTAGATTTATTTAGCATGGTATAACCAATTTACCATCTTATAACTTATTTAAACTCAAATATACATGTTTAAGATTTATTTAGCATGGTATAACCAATTTACCATCTTATAACTTATTTAAACTCAAATATACATGTCTTAGATTTATTTAGCATGTTATAACCAATTTACCATCTTATAACTTATTTAAACTCAAATATACATGTTTTAGATTTATTTAGCATGTTATAACCAATTTACCATCTTATAACTTATTTAAACTCAAATATACATGTTTTAGATTTATTTAGCATGTTATAACCAATTTACCATCTTATAACTTATTTAAACTCAAATATACATGTTTTAGATTTATTTAGCATGTTATAACCAATTTACCATCTTATAACTTATTTAAACTCAAATATACATGTTTTAGATTTATTTAGCATGTTATAACCAATTTACCATCTTATAACTTATTTAAACTCAAATATACATGTCTTAGATTTATTTAGCATGTTATAACCAATTTACCATCTTATAACTTATTTAAACTCAAATATACATGTTTTAGATTTATTTAGCATGTTATAACCAATTTACCATCTTATAACTTATTTAAACTCAAATATACATGTTTTAGATTTATTTAGCATGTTATAACCAATTTACCATCTTATAACTTATTTAAACTCAAATATACATGTTTTAGATTTATTTAGCATGTTATAACCAATTTACCATCTTATAACTTATTTAAACTCAAATATACATGTTTTAGATTTATTTAGCATGTTATTACCAATTTACCATCTTATAACTTATTTAAACTCAAATATACATGTTTTAGATTTATTTAGCATGTTATAACCAATTTACCATCTTATAACTTATTTAAACTCAAATATTCATGTTTTAGATTTATTTAGCTTGTAAAAACCAATTTACCATCTTATAACTTATTTAAACTCAAATATACATGTTTTAGATTTATTTAGCATGTTATAACCAATTTACCATTTTATAACTTTTTAAACTCAAATATACATGTTTTAGATTTATTTAGCATGTTATAACCAATTTACCATCTTATAACTTATTTATAATCAAATATACATGTTTTAGATTTATTTAGCATTTTATAACCAATTTACCATCTTATAACTTATTTATACTCAAATATACATGTTTTAGATTTATTTAGCATGTTATAACCAATTTACCATCTTATAACTTATTTAAACTCAAATATACATGTTTTAGATTTATTTAGCATGTTATAACCAATTTACCATCTTATAACTTATTTAAACTCAAATATACATGTTTTAGATTTATTTATAACCAATTTACCATCTTATAACTTATTTAAACTCAAATATTCATGTTTTAGATTTATTTAGCTTGTTATAACCAATTTATAATCAAATATACATGTTTTAGATTTATTTAGCATTTTATAACCAATTTACCATCTTATAACTTATTTAAACTCAAATATACATGTTTTAGATTTATTTAGCATGTTATAACCAATTTACCATCTTATAACTTATTTAAACTCAAATATACATGTTTTAGATTTATTTAGCTTGTTATAACCAATTTACCATCTTATAACTTATTTAAACTCAAATATACATGTTTTAGATTTATTTAGCATGTTATAACCAATTTACCATCCTATAACTTATTTAAACTCAAATATACATGTTTTAGATTTATTTAGCATGTTATAACCAATTTACCATCTTATAACTTATTTAAACTCAAATATACATGTATTAGATTTATTTAGCATGTTATAAACAATTTACCATCTTATAACTTATTTAAACTCAAATATACATGTTTTAGATTTATTTAGCATGTTATAACCAATTTACCATCTTATAACTTATTTAAACTCAAATATTCATGTTTTAGATTTATTTAGCTTGTAAAAACCAATTTACCATCTTATAACTTATTAAAACTCAAATATACATGTTTTAGATTTATTTAGCATGTTATAACCAATTTACCATCTTATAACTTACTTAAACTCAAATATACATGTTTTAGATTTATTTAGCATGTTATAACCAATTTATCACCTTATAACTTATTAAACTCAAATATACATGTTTTAGATTTATTTAGCATGTTATAACCAATTTACCACCTTATAACTTATTTAAACTCAAATATACATGTTTTAGATTTATTTAGCATGTTATAACCAATTTATCACCTTATAACTTATTAAACTCAAATATACATGTTTTAGATTTATTTAGCATGTTATAACCAATTTACCATATTATACCTTATTTAAACTCAAATATACATGTTTTAGATTTATTTAGCATGGTATAACCAATTTACCATCTTATAACTTATTTAAACCCAACTATACATGTTTTAGATTTATTTAGCATGTTATAACCAATTTACCATCTTATAACTTATTTAAACTCAAATATACATGTTTTAGATTTATTTAGCATGTTATAACCAATTTACCATCTTATAACTTATTTAAACTCAAATATACATGTTTTAGATTTATTTAGCATGTTATAACCAATTTACCATCTTATAACTTATTTAAACTCAAATATTCATGTTTTAGATTTATTTAGCTTGTTATAACCAATTTATAATCAAATATACATGTTTTAGATTTATTTAGCATTTTATAATCAATTTACCATCTTATAACTTATTTAAACTCAAATATACATGTTTTAGATTTATTTAGCATGTTATAACCAATTTACCATTTCATAACTTATTTAAACTCAAATATACATGTTTTAGATTTATTTAGCATGTTATAACCAATTTACCATCCTATAACTTATTTAAACTCAAATATACATGTTTTAGATTTATTTAGCATGTTATAACCAATTTACCATCTTATAACTTATTTAAACTCAAATATACATGTATTAGATTTATTTAGCATGTTATAAACAATTTACCATCTTATAACTTATTTAAACTCAAATATACATGTTTTAGATTTATTTAGCATGTTATAACCAATTTACCATCTTATAACTTATTTAAACTCAAATATTCATGTTTTAGATTTATTTAGCTTGTAAAAACCAATTTACCATCTTATAACTTATTTAAACTCAAATATACATGTTTTAGATTTATTTAGCATGTTATAACCAATTTACCATCTTATAACTTATTTAAACTCAAATATACATGTTTTAGATTTATTTAGCTTGTTATAACCAATTTACCATCTTATAACTTATTTAAACTCAAATATACATGTTTTAGATTTATTTAGCATGTTATAACCAATTTACCATCTTATAACTTATTTAAACTCAAATATACATGTTTTAGATTTATTTAGCTTGTTATAACCAATTTACCATCTTATAACTTATTTAAACTCAAATATACATGTTTTAGATTTACTTAGCATGTTATAACCAATTTACCATCTTATGACTTATTTAAACTCAAATATACATGTTTTAGATTTATTTAGCATGTTATAACCAATTTACCACCTTATAACTTATTTAAACTCAAATATACATGTTTTAGATTTATTTAGCATGTTATAACCAATTTATCACCTTATAACTTATTAAACTCAAATATACATGTTTTAGATTTATTTAGCATGTTATAACCAATTTACCATATTATACCTTATTTAAACTCAAATATACATGTTTTAGATTTATTTAGCATGGTATAACCAATTTACCATCTTATAACTTATTTAAACTCAAATATACATGTTTTAGATTTATTTAGCATGGTATAACCAATTTACCATCTTATAACTTATTTAAACTCAAATATACATGTCTTAGATTTATTTAGCATGTTATAACCAATTTACCATCTTATAACTTATTTAAACTCAAATATACATGTTTTAGATTTATTTAGCATGTTATAACCAATTTACCATCTTATAACTTATTTAAACTCAAATATACATGTTTTAGATTTATTTAGCATGTTATAACCAATTTACCATCTTATAACTTATTTAAACTCAAATATACATGTTTTAGATTTATTTAGCATGTTATAACCAATTTACCATCTTATAACTTATTTAAACTCAAATATACATGTTTTAGATTTATTTAGCATGGTATAACCAATTTACCATCTTATAACTTATTTAAACTCAAATATACATGTCTTAGATTTATTTAGCATGTTATAACCAATTTACCATCTTATAACTTATTTAAACTCAAATATACATGTTTTAGATTTATTTAGCATGTTATAACCAATTTACCATCTTATAACTTATTTAAACTCAAATATACATGTTTTAGATTTATTTAGCATGTTATAACCAATTTACCATCTTATAACTTATTTAAACTCAAATATACATGTTTTAGATTTATTTAGCATGTTATAACCAATTTACCATCTTATAACTTATTTAAACTCAAATATACATGTTTTAGATTTATTTAGCATGTTATTACCAATTTACCATCTTATAACTTATTTAAACTCAAATATACATGTTTTAGATTTATTTAGCATGTTATAACCAATTTACCATCTTATAACTTATTTAAACTCAAATATTCATGTTTTAGATTTATTTAGCTTGTAAAAACCAATTTACCATCTTATAACTTATTTAAACTCAAATATACATGTTTTAGATTTATTTAGCATGTTATAACCAATTTACCATTTTATAACTTTTTAAACTCAAATATACATGTTTTAGATTTATTTAGCATGTTATAACCAATTTACCATCTTATAACTTATTTATAATCAAATATACATGTTTTAGATTTATTTAGCATTTTATAACCAATTTACCATCTTATAACTTATTTATACTCAAATATACATGTTTTAGATTTATTTAGCATGTTATAACCAATTTACCATCTTATAACTTATTTAAACTCAAATATACATGTTTTAGATTTATTTAGCATGTTATAACCAATTTACCATCTTATAACTTATTTAAACTCAAATATACATGTTTTAGATTTATTTAGCATGTTATAACCAATTTACCATATTATAACTTATTTAAACTCAAATATACATGTTTTAGATTTATTTAGCTTGTTATAACCAATTTACCATCTTATAACTTATTTAAACTCAAATATACATGTTTTAGATTTATTTAGCATGTTATAACCAATTTACCATCTTATAACTTATTTAAACTCAAATATACATGTTTTAGATTTATTTAGCATGTTATAACCAATTTACCATCTTATAACTTATTTAAACTCAAATATTCATGTTTTAGATTTATTTAGCTTGTTATAACCAATTTATAATCAAATATACATGTTTTAGATTTATTTAGCATTTTATAACCAATTTACCATCTTATAACTTATTTAAACTCAAATATACATGTTTTAGATTTATTTAGCATGTTATAACCAATTTACCATCTTATAACTTATTTAAACTCAAATATACATGTTTTAGATTTATTTAGCATGTTATAACCAATTTACCATCTTATAACTTATTTAAACTCAAATATACATGTTTTAGATTTATTTAGCATGTTATAACCAATTTACCATCCTATAACTTATTTAAACTCAAATATACATGTTTTAGATTTATTTAGCATGTTATAACCAATTTACCATCTTATAACTTATTTAAACTCAAATATACATGTATTAGATTTATTTAGCATGTTATAAACAATTTACCATCTTATAACTTATTTAAACTCAAATATACATGTTTTAGATTTATTTAGCATGTTATAACCAATTTACCATCTTATAACTTATTTAAACTCAAATATTCATGTTTTAGATTTATTTAGCTTGTAAAAACCAATTTACCATCTTATAACTTATTTAAACTCAAATATACATGTTTTAGATTTATTTAGCATGTTATAACCAATTTACCATCTTATAACTTATTTAAACTCAAATATACATGTTTTAGATTTATTTAGCTTGTTATAACCAATTTACCATCTTATAACTTATTTAAACTCAAATATACATGTTTTAGATTTATTTAGCATGTTATAACCAATTTACCATCTTATAACTTATTTAAACTCAAATATACATGTTTTAGATTTATTTAGATTGTTATAACCAATTTACCATCTTATAACTTACTTAAACTCAAATATACATGTTTTAGATTTATTTAGCATGTTATAACCAATTTACCATCTTATAACTTATTTAAACTCAAATATACATGTTTTAGATTTATTTAGCATGTTATAACCAATTTACCACCTTATAACTTATTTAAACTCAAATATACATGTTTTAGATTTATTTAGCATGTTATAACCAATTTATCACCTTATAACTTATTAAACTCAAATATACATGTTTTAGATTTATTTAGCATGTTATAACCAATTTACCATCTTATAACTTATTTAAACTCAAATATACATGTTTTAGATTTATTTAGCATGTTATAACCAATTTACCATCTTATAACTTATTTAAACTCAAATATACATGTTTTAGATTTATTTAGCTTGCTATAACCAATTTACCATCTTATAACTTATTTAAACTTAAATATACATGTTTTAGATTTATTTAGCATGTTATAACCAATTTACCATCTTATAACTTATTTAAACTCAAATATACATGTTTTAGATTTATTTAGCATGTTATAACCAATTTACCATCTTATAACTTATTTAAACTCAAATATACATGTTTTAGATTTATTTAGCATGTTATAACCAATTTACCATATTATAACTTATTTAAACTCAAATATACATGTTTTAGATTTATTTAGCTTGTTATAACCAATTTACCATCTTATAACTTATTTAAACTCAAATATACATGTTTTAGATTTATTTAGCATGTTATAACCAATTTACCATTTTATAACTTTTTAAACTCAAATATACATGTTTTAGATTTATTTAGCATGTTATAACCAATTTACCATCTTATAACTTATTTATAATCAAATATACATGTTTTAGATTTATTTAGCATTTTATAACCAATTTACCATCTTATAACTTATTTAAACTCAAATATACATGTTTTAGATTTATTTAGCATGTTATAACCAATTTACCATCTTATAACTTATTTAAACTCAAATATACATGTTTTAGATTTATTTAGCATGTTATAACCAATTTACCATCTTATAACTTATTTAAACTCAAATATACATGTTTTAGATTTATTTAGCATGTTATAACCAATTTACCATATTATAACTTATTTAAACTCAAATATACATGTTTTAGATTTATTTAGCTTGTTATAACCAATTTACCATCTTATAACTTATTTAAACTCAAATATACATGTTTTAGATTTATTTAGCATGTTATAACCAATTTACCATCTTATAACTTATTTAAACTCAAATATACATGTTTTAGATTTATTTAGCTTGTTATAACCAATTTACCATCTTATAACTTATTTAAACTCAAATATACATGTATTAGATTTATTTAGCATGTTATAAACAATTTACCATCTTATAACTTATTTAAACTCAAATATACATGTTTTAGATTTATTTAGCATGTTATAACCAATTTACCATCTTATAACTTATTTAAACTCAAATATTCATGTTTTAGATTTATTTAGCTTGTAAAAACCAATTTACCATCTTATAACTTATTTAAACTCAAATATACATGTTTTAGATTTATTTAGCATGTTATAACCAATTTACCATCTTATAACTTATTTAAACTCAAATATACATGTTTTAGATTTATTTAGCTTGTTATAACCAATTTACCATCTTATAACTTATTTAAACTCAAATATACATGTTTTAGATTTATTTAGCATGTTATAACCAATTTACCATCTTATAACTTATTTAAACTCAAATATACATGTTTTAGATTTATTTAGCTTGTTATAACCAATTTACCACCTTATAACTTATTTAAACTCAAATATACATGTTTTAGATTTATTTAGCATGTTATTACCAATTTACCATATTATAACTTATTTAAACTCAAATATACATGTTTTAGATTTATTTAGCATGTTATAACCAATTTACTATCTTATAACTTATTTAAACTCAAATATACATGTTTTAGATTTATTTAGCATGTTATACCAATTTACCATCTTATAACTTATTTAAGCTCAAATATACATGTTTTAGATTTATTTAGCATGTTATAACCAATTTACCATCTTATAACTTATTTAAACTCAAATATTCATGTTTTAGATTTATTTAGCTTGTTATAACCAATTTATAATCAAATATACATGTTTTAGATTTATTTAGCATTTTATAACCAATTTACCATCTTATAACTTATTTAAACTCAAATATACATGTTTTAGATTTATTTAGCATGTTATAACCAATTTACCATCTTATAACTTATTTAAACTCAAATATACATGTTTTAGATTTATTTAGATTGTTATAACCAATTTACCATCTTATAACTTACTTAAACTCAAATATACATGTTTTAGATTTATTTAGCATGTTATAACCAATTTACCATCTTATAACTTATTTAAACTCAAATATACATGTTTTAGATTTATTTAGCATGTTATAACCAATTTATCACCTTATAACTTATTAAACTCAAATATACATGTTTTAGATTTATTTAGCATGTTATAACCAATTTACCATCTTATAACTTATTTAAACTCAAATATACATGTTTTAGATTTATTTAGCATGTTATAACCAATTTACCATCTTATAACTTATTTAAACTCAAATATACATGTTTTAGATTTATTTAGCTTGTTATAACCAATTTACCATCTTATAACTTATTTAAACTCAAATATACATGTTTTAGATTTATTTAGCATGTTATAACCAATTTACCATCTTATAACTTATTTAAACTCAAATATACATGTTTTAGATTTATTTAGCATGTTATAACCAATTTACCATCTTATAACTTATTTAAACTCAAATATACATGTTTTAGATTTATTTAGCATGTTATAACCAATTTACCATATTATAACTTATTTAAACTCAAATATACATGTTTTAGATTTATTTAGCATGTTATAACCAATTTACCATCTTATAACTTATTTATAATCAAATATACATGTTTTAGATTTATTTAGCATTTTATAACCAATTTACCATCTTATAACTTATTTAAACTCAAATATACATGTTTTAGATTTATTTAGCATGTTATAACCAATTTACCAACTTATAACTTATTTAAACTCAAATATACATGTTTTAGATTTATTTAGCATGTTATAACCAATTTACCATCTTATAACTTATTTAAACTCAAATATACATGTTTTAGATTTATTTAGCATGTTATAACCAATTTACCATATTATAACTTATTTAAACTCAAATATACATGTTTTAGATTTATTTAGCTTGTTATAACCAATTTACCATCTTATAACTTATTTAAACTCAAATATACATGTTTTAGATTTATTTAGCATGTTATAACCAATTTACCATTTTATAACTTTTTAAACTCAAATATACATGTTTTAGATTTATTTAGCATGTTATAACCAATTTACCATCTTATAACTTATTTATAATCAAATATACATGTTTTAGATTTATTTAGCATTTTATAACCAATTTACCATCTTATAACTTATTTAAACTCAAATATACATGTTTTAGATTTATTTAGCATGTTATAACCAATTTACCATCTTATAACTTATTTAAACTCAAATATACATGTTTTAGATTTATTTAGCATGTTATAACCAATTTACCATCTTATAACTTATTTAAACTCAAATATACATGTTTTAGATTTATTTAGCATGTTATAACCAATTTACCATATTATAACTTATTTAAACTCAAATATACATGTTTTAGATTTATTTAGCTTGTTATAACCAATTTACCATCTTATAACTTATTTAAACTCAAATATACATGTTTTAGATTTATTTAGCATGTTATAACCAATTTACCATTTACTTATTTAAACTCAAATATACATGTTTTAGATTTATTTAGCTTGTTATAACCAATTTACCATCTTATAACTTATTTAAACTCAAATATACATGTATTAGATTTATTTAGCATGTTATAAACAATTTACCATCTTATAACTTATTTAAACTCAAATATACATGTTTTAGATTTATTTAGCATGTTATAACCAATTTACCATCTTATAACTTATTTAAACTCAAATATTCATGTTTTAGATTTATTTAGCTTGTAAAAACCAATTTACCATCTTATAACTTATTTAAACTCAAATATACATGTTTTAGATTTATTTAGCATGTTATAACCAATTTACCATCTTATAACTTATTTAAACTCAAATATACATGTTTTAGATTTATTTAGCTTGTTATAACCAATTTACCATCTTATAACTTATTTAAACTCAAATATACATGTTTTAGATTTATTTAGCATGTTATAACCAATTTACTATCTTATAACTTATTTAAACTCAAATATACATGTTTTAGATTTATTTAGCATGTTTTTAGCATGTTATACCAATTTACCATCTTATAACTTATTTAAGCTCAAATATACATGTTTTAGATTTATTTAGCATGTTATAACCAATTTACCATCTTATAACTTATTTAAACTCAAATATTCATGTTTTAGATTTATTTAGCTTGTTATAACCAATTTATAATCAAATATACATGTTTTAGATTTTTTAGCATTTTATAACCAATTTACCATCTTATAACTTATTTAAACTCAAATATACATGTTTTAGATTTATTTAGCATGTTATAACCAATTTACCATCTTATAACTTATTTAAACTCAAAATATACATGTTTTAGATTTATTTAGATTGTTATAACCAATTTACCATCTTATAACTTACTTAAACTCAAATATACATGTTTTAGATTTATTTAGCATGTTATAACCAATTTACCATCTTATAACTTATTTAAACTCAAATATACATGTTTTAGATTTATTTAGCATGTTATAACCAATTTACCACCTTATAACTTATTTAAACTCAAATATACATGTTTTAGATTTATTTAGCATGTTATAACCAATTTATCACCTTATAACTTATTAAACTCAAATATACATGTTTTAGATTTATTTAGCATGTTATAACCAATTTACCATCTTATAACTTATTTAAACTCAAATATTCATGTTTTAGATTTATTTAGCTTGTAAAAACCAATTTACCATCTTATAACTTATTTAAACTCAAATTATACATGTTTTAGATTTATTTAGCTTGTTATAACCAATTTACCATCTTATAACTTATTTAAACTCAAAATATACATGTTTTAGATTTATTTAGCTTGTTATAACCAATTTACCATCTTATAACTTATTTAAACTCAAATATACATGTTTTAGATTTATTTAGCATGTTATAACCAATTTACCATCTTATAACTTATTTAAACTCAAATATACATGTTTTAGATTTATTTAGCTTGTTATAACCAATTTACCACCTTATAACTTATTTAAACTCAAATATACATGTTTTAGATTTATTTAGCATGTTATAACCAATTTACCACCTTATAACTTATTTAAACTCAAAATATACATGTTTTAGATTTATTTAGCATGTTATAACCAATTTATCACCTTATAACTTATTAAACTCAAATATACATGTTTTTAGATTTATTTAGCATGTTATAACCAATTTACCATCTTATAACTTATTTAAACTCAAATATACATGTTTTAGATTTATTTAGCATGTTATAACCAATTTACCATCTTATAACTTATTTAAACTCAAATATACATGTTTTAGATTTATTTAGCTTGTTATAACCAATTTACCATCTTATAACTTATTTAAACTCAAATATACATGTTTTAGATTTATTTAGCATGTTATAACCAATTTACCATCTTATAACTTATTTAAACTCAAATATACATGTTTTAGATTTATTTAGCATGTTATAACCAATTTACCATCTTATAACTTATTTAAACTCAAATATACATGTTTTTAGATTTATTTAGCATGTTATAACCAATTTACCATATTATAACTTATTTAAACTCAAATATACATGTTTTAGATTTATTTAGCTTGTTATAAACCAATTTACCATCTTATAACTTATTTAAACTCAAATATACATGTTTTAGATTTATTTAGCATGTTATAACCAATTTACCATTTTATAACTTTTTAAACTCAAATATACATGTTTTAGATTTATTTAGCATGTTATAACCAATTTACCATCTTATAACTTATTTATAATCAAATATACATGTTTTAGATTTATTTAGCATTTTATAACCAATTTACCATCTTATAACTTATTTAAACTCAAATATACATGTTTTAGATTTATTTAGCATGTTATAACCAATTTACCATCTTATAACTTATTTAAACTCAAATATACATGTTTTAGATTTATTTAGCATGTTATAACCAATTTTACCATCTTATAACTTATTTAAACTCAAATATACATGTTTTAGATTTATTTAGCATGTTATAACCAATTTACCATATTATAACTTATTTAAACTCAAATATACATGTTTTAGATTTATTTAGCTTGTTATAACCAATTTACCATCTTATAACTTATTTAAACTCAAATATACATGTTTTAGATTTATTTAGCATGTTATAAACCAATTTATCATCTTATAACTTATTTAAACTCAAATATACATGTTTTAGATTTATTTAGCTTGTTATAACCAATTTACCATCTTATAACTTATTTAAACTCAAATATACATGTATTAGATTTATTTAGCATGTTATAAACAATTTACCATCTTATAACTTATTTAAACTCAAATATACATGTTTTAGATTTATTTAGCATGTTATAACCAATTTACCATCTTATAACTTATTTAAACTCAAATATTCATGTTTTAGATTTATTTAGCTTGTAAAAACCAATTTACCATCTTATAACTTATTTAAACTCAAATATACATGTTTTAGATTTATTTAGCATGTTATAACCAATTTACCATCTTATAACTTATTTAAACTCAAATATACATGTTTTAGATTTATTTAGCTTGTTATAACCAATTTACCATCTTATAACTTATTTAAACTCAAATATACATGTTTTAGATTTATTTAGCATGTTATAACCAATTTACCATCTTATAACTTATTTAAACTCAAATATACATGTTTTAGATTTATTTAGCTTGTTATAACCAATTTACCACCTTATAGCTTGTAAAAACCAATTTACCATCTTATAACTTATTTAAACTCAAATATACATGTTTTAGATTTATTTAGCATGTTATAACCAATTTACCATCTTATAAACTTATTTAAACTCAAATATACATGTTTTAGATTTATTTAGCTTGTTATAACCAATTTACCATCTTATAACTTATTTAAACTCAAATATACATGTTTTAGATTTATTTAGCATGTTATAACCAATTTACCATCTTATAACTTATTTAAACTCAAATATACATGTTTTAGATTTATTTAGCTTGTTATAACCAATTTACCACCTTATAACTTATTTAAACTCAAATATACATGTTTTAGATTTATTTAGCATGTTATAACCAATTTACCACCTTATAACTTATTTAAACTCAAATATACATGTTTTAGATTTATTTAGCATGTTATAAACCAATTTATCACCTTATAACTTATTAAACTCAAATATACATGTTTTAGATTTATTTAGCATGTTATAACCAATTTACCATCTTATAACTTATTTAAACTCAAATATACATGTTTTAGATTTTATTTAGCATGTTATAACCCAATTTACCATCTTATTAACTTATTTTAAACTCAAATATACATGTTTTAGATTTATTTAGCTTGTTATAACCAATTTACCATCTTATAACTTATTTAAACTCAAATATACATGTTTTAGATTTATTTAGCATGTTATAACCAATTTACCATCTTATAACTTATTTAAACTCAAATATATATGTTTTAGATTTACCATCTTATAACTTATTTAAACTCAAATATACATGTTTTAGATTTATTTAGCATGTTATAACCAATTTACCATATTATAACTTATTTAAACTCAAATATACATGTTTTAGATTTATTTAGCTTGTTATAACCAATTTACCATCTTATAACTTATTTAAACTCAAATATACATGTTTTAGATTTATTTAGCATGTTATAACCAATTTACCATTTTATAACTTTTTTAAACTCAAATATACATGTTTTAGATTTATTTAGCATGTTATAAACCAATTTACCATCTTATAACTTATTTATAATCAAATATACATGTTTTAGATTTATTTAGCATTTTATAACCAATTTACCATCTTATAACTTATTTAAACTCAAATATACATGTTTTAGATTTATTTAGCATGTTATAACCAATTTACCATCTTATAACTTATTTAAACTCAAATATACATGTTTTAGATTTATTTAGCATGTTATAACCAATTTACCATCTTATAACTTATTTAAACTCAAATATACATGTTTTAGATTTATTTAGCATGTTATAACCAATTTACCATATTATAACTTATTTAAACTCAAATATACATGTTTTAGATTTATTTAGCTTGTTATAACCAATTTACCATCTTATTACTTATTTAAACTCAAATATACATGTTTTAGATTTATTTAGCATGTTATAACCAATTTACCATCTTATAACTTATTTAAACTCAAATATACATGTTTTAGATTTATTTAGCTTGTTATAACCAATTTACCATCTTATAACTTATTTAAACTCAAATATACATGTATTAGATTTATTTAGCATGTTATAAACAATTTACCATCTTATAACTTATTTAAACTCAAATATACATGTTTTAGATTTATTTAGCATGTTATAACCAATTTACCATCTTATAACTTATTTAAACTCAAATATTCATGTTTTAGATTTATTTAGCTTGTAAAAACCAATTTACCATCTTATAACTTATTTAAACTCAAATATACATGTTTTAGATTTATTTAGCATGTTATAAACCAATTTACCATCTTATAACTTATTTAAACTCAAATATTACATGTTTTAGATTTATTTAGCTTGTTATAACCAATTTACCATCTTATAACTTATTTAAACTCAAATATACATGTTTTAGATTTATTTAGCATGTTATAACCAATTTACCATCTTATAACTTATTTAAACTCAAATATACATGTTTTAGATTTGATTTAGCTTGTTATAACCAATTTACCACCTTATAACTTATTTAAAACTCAAAATATACATGTTTTAGATTTTATTTAGCATGTTACTTATTTAAACTCAAATATACATGTTTTAGATTTATTTAGCATGTTATAACCAATTTACTATCTTATAACTTATTTAAACTCAAATATACATGTTTTAGATTTATTTAGCATGTTATACCAATTTACCATCTTATAACTTATTTAAGCTCAAATATACATGTTTTAGATTTATTTAGCATGTTATAACCAATTTACCATCTTATAACTTATTTAAACTCAAATATTCATGTTTTAGATTTATTTAGCTTGTTATAACCAATTTATAATCAAATATACATGTTTTAGATTTATTTAGCATTTTATAACCAATTTACCATCTTAGAACTTATTTAAACTCAAATATACATGTTTTAGATTTATTTAGCATGTTATAACCAATTTACCATCTTATAACTTATTTAAACTCAAATATACATGTTTTAGATTTATTTAGCATGTTATAACCAATTTACCATCTTATAACTTATTTAAACTCAAATATACATGTTTTAGATTTATTTAGCATGTTATAACCAATTTACCATCCTATAACTTATTTAAACTCAAATATACATGTTTAAGATTTATTTAGCATGTTATAACCAATTTACCATCTTATAACTTATTTAAACTCAAATATACATGTATTAGATTTATTTAGCATGTTATAAACAATTTACCATCTTATAACTTATTTAAACTCAAATATACATGTTTTAGATTTATTTAGCATGTTATAACCAATTTACCATCTTATAACTTATTTAAACTCAAATATTCATGTTTTAGATTTATTTAGCTTGTTAAAACCAATTTACCATCTTATAACTTATTTAAACTCAAATATACATGTTTTAGATTTATTTAGCATGTTATAACCAATTTACCATCTTATAACTTATTTAAACTCAAATATACATGTTTTAGATTTATTTAGCTTGTTATAACCAATTTACCATCTTATAACTTATTTAAACTCAAATATACATGTTTTAGATTTATTTAGCATGTTATAACCAATTTACCGTCTTATAACTTATTTAAACTCAAATATACATGTTTTAGATGTATTTAGCTTGTTATAACCAATTTACCATCTTATAACTTACTTAAACTCAAATATACATGTTTTAGATTTATTTAGCATGTTATAACCAATTTACCATCTTATAACTTATTTAAACTCAAATATACATGTTTTAGATTTATTTAGCATGTTATAACCAATTTACCATCTTATAACTTATTTAAACTCAAATATTCATGTTTTAGATTTATTTAGCTTGTTATAACCAATTTATAATCAAATATACATGTTTTAGATTTATTTAGCATTTTATAACCAATTTACCATCTTATAACTTATTTAAACTCAAATATACATGTTTTAGATTTATTTAGCATGTTATAACCAATTTACCTTCTTATAACTTATTTAAACTCAAATATACATGTTTTAGATTTATTTAGCATGTTATAACCAATTTACCATCTTATAACTTATTTAAACTCAAATATACATGTTTTAGATTTATTTAGCATGTTATAACCAATTTACCATCCTATAACTTATTTAAACTCAAATATACATGTTTTAGATTTATTTAGCATGTTATAACCAATTTACCATCTTATAACTTATTTAAACTCAAATATACATGTATTAGATTTATTTAGCATGTTATAAACAATTTACCATCTTATAACTTATTTAAACTCAAATATACATGTTTTAGATTTATTTAGCATGTTATAACCAATTTACCATCTTAGAACTTATTTAAACTCAAATATTCATGTTTTAGATTTATTTAGCTTGTTATAACCAATTTACCATCTTATAACTTATTTAAACTCAAATATACATGTTTTAGATTTATTTAGCATGTTATAACCAATTTACCATCTTATAACTTATTTAAACTCAAATATACATGTTTTAGATTTATTTAGCTTGTTATAACCAATTTACCATCTTATAACTTATTTAAACTCAAATATACATGTTTTAGATTTATTTAGCATGTTATAACCAATTTACCATCTTATAACTTATTTAAACTCAAATATACATGTTTTAGATTTATTTAGCTTGTTATAACCAATTTACCATCTTATAACTTATTTAAACTCAAATATACATGTTTTAGATTTACTTAGCATGTTATAACCAATTTACCATCTTATGACTTATTTAAACTCAAATATACATGTTTTAGATTTATTTAGCATGTTATAACCAATTTACCACCTTATAACTTATTTAAACTCAAATTAACATGTTTTAGATTTATTTAGCATGTTATAACCAATTTATCACCTTATAACTTATTAAACTCAAATATACATGTTTTAGATTTATTTAGCATGTTATAACCAATTTACCATATTATACCTTATTTAAACTCAAATATACATGTTTTAGATTTATTTAGCATGGTATAACCAATTTACCATCTTATAACTTATTTAAACCCAACTATACATGTTTTAGATTTATTTAGCATGTTATAACCAATTTACCATCTTATAACTTATTTAAACTCAAATATACATGTTTTAGATTTATTTTGCATGTTATAACCAATTTACCATCTTATAACTTATTTAAACTCAAATATACATGTATTAGATTTATTTAGCATGTTATAACAATTTACCATCTTATAACTTATTTAAACTCAAATATACATGTTTTAGATTTATTTAGCATGTTATAACCAATTTACCATCTTATAACTTATTTAAAATCAAATATACATGTTTTAGATTTATTTAGCATGTTATAACCAATTTACCATTTTATAACTTTTTAAACTCAAATATACATGTTTTAGATTTATTTAGCATGTTATAACCAATTTACCATCTTATAACTTATTTATAATCAAATATACATGTTTTAGATTTATTTAGCATTTTATAACCAATTTACCATCTTATAACTTATTAGAACTCAAATATACATGTTTTAGATTTATTTAGCATGTTATAACCAATTTACCATCTTATAACTTATTTAAACTCAAATATACATGTTTTAGATTTATTTAGCATGTTATAACCAATTTACCATCTTATAACTTATTTAAACTCAAATATACATGTTTTAGATTTATTTAGCATGTTATAACCAATTTACCATCCTATAACTTATTTAAACTCAAATATACATGTTTTAGAATTATTTAGCATGTTATAACCAATTTACCATCTTATAACTTATTTAAACTCAAATATACATGTTTTAGATTTATTTAGCATGTTATAACCAATTTACCATCCTATAACTTATTTAAACTCAAATATACATGTTTTAGATTTATTTAGCATGTTATAACCAATTTACCATCTTATAACTTATTTAAACTCAAATATACATGTATTAGATTTATTTAGCATGTTATAAACAATTTACCATCTTATAACTTATTTAAACTCAAATATACATGTTTTAGATTTATTTAGCATGTTATAACCAATTTACCATCTTATAACTTATTTAAACTCAAATATTCATGTTTTAGATTTATTTAGCTTGTAAAAACCAATTTACCATCTTATAACTTATTTAAACTCAAATATACATGTTTTAGATTTATTTAGCATGTTATAACCAATTTACCATCTTATAACTTATTTAAACTCAAATATACATGTTTTAGATTTATTTAGCTTGTTATAACCAATTTACCATCTTATAACTTATTTAAACTCAAATATACATGTTTTAGATTTATTTAGCATGTTATAACCAATTTACCATCTTATAACTTATTTAAACTCAAATATACATGTTTTAGATTTATTTAGCTTGTTATAACCAATTTACCATCTTATAACTTATTTAAACTCAAATATACATGTTTTAGATTTATTTAGCATGTTATAACCAATTTACCATCTTATAACTTATTTAAACTCAAATATACATGTTTTAGATTTATTTAGCTTGTTATAACCAATTTACCATCTTATAACTTATTTAAACTCAAATATACATGTTTTAGATTTATTTAGCATGTTATAACCAATTTACCATCTTATAACTTATTTAAACTCAAATATACATGTTTTAGATTTATTTAGCTTGTTATAACCAATTTACCATCTTATAACTTATTTAAACTCAAATATACATGTATTAGATTTATTTAGCATGTTATAACCAATTTACCATCTTATAACTTATTTAAACTCAAATATTCATGTTTTAGATTTATTTAGCTTGTAAAAATTAATTTACCATCTTATAACTTATTTAAACTCAAATATACATGTTTTAGATTTATTTAGCATGTTATAACCAATTTACCATCTTATAACTTATTTAAACTCAAATATACATGTTTTAGATTTATTTAGCTTGTTATAACCAATTTACCATCTTATAACTTATTTAAACTCAAATATACATGTCTTAGATTTATTTAGCATGTTATAACCAATTTACCATCTTATAACTTATTTAAACTCAAATATACATGTTTTAGATTTATTTAGCATGTTATAACCAATTTACCATCTTATAACTTATTTAAACTCAAATATACATGTTTTAGATTTATTTAGCTTGTTATAACCAATTTACCATCTTATAACTTATTTAAACTCAAATATACATGTTTTAGATTTATTTAGCATGTTATAACCAATTTACCATTTTATAACTTTTTAAACTCAAATATACATGTTTTAGATTTATTTAGCATGTTATAACCAATTTACCATCTTATAACTTATTTATAATCAAATATACATGTTTTAGATTTATTTAGCATTTTATAACCAATTTACCATCTTATAACTTATTTAAACTCAAATATACATGTTTTAGATTTATTTAGCATGTTATAACCAATTTACCATCTTATAACTTATTTAAACTCAAATATACATGTTTTAGATTTATTTAGCATGTTATAAAAAATTTACCATCTTATAACTTATTTAAACTCAAATATACATGTTTTAGATTTATTTAGCTTGTTATAACCAATTTACCATCTTATAACTTATTTAAACTCAAATATACATGTATTAGAATTATTTAGCATGTTATAACCAATTTACCATCTTATAACTTATTTAAACTCAAATATTCATGTTTTAGATTTATTTAGCTTGTTATAACCAATTTACCATCTTATAACTTATTTAAACTCAAATATACATGTTTTAGATTTATTTAGCATGTTATAACCAATTTACCATCTTATAACTTATTTAAACTCAAATATACATGTTTTAGATTTATTTAGCTTGTTATAACCAATTTACCATCTTATAACTTGTTATAACCAATTTACCATCTTATAACTTATTTAAACTCAAATATACATGTATTAGAATTATTTAGCATGTTATAACCAATTTACCATCTTATAACTTATTTAAACTCAAATATTCATGTTTTAGATTTATTTAGCTTGTAAAAACCAATTTACCATCTTATAACTTATTTAAACTCAAATATACATGTTTTAGATTTATTTAGCATGTTATAACCAATTTACCATCTTATAACTTATTTAAACTCAAATATACATGTTTTAGATTTATTTAGCATGTTATAACCAATTTACCATCTTATAACTTATTTAAACTCAAATATTCATGTTTTAGATTTATTTAGCTTGTAAAAACCATTTTACCATCTTATAACTTATTTAAACTCAAATATACATGTTTTAGATTTATTTAGCTTGTTATAACCAATTTACCACCTTATAACTTATTTAAACTCAAATATACATGTATTAGAATTATTTAGCATGTTATAACCAATTTACCATCTTATAACTTATTTAAACTCAAATATTCATGTTTTAGATTTATTTAGCTTGTAAAAACCAATTTACCATCTTATAACTTATTTAAACTCAAATATACATGTTTTAGATTTATTTAGCATGTTATAACCAATTTACCATCTTATAACTTATTTAAACTCAAATATACATGTTTTAGATTTATTTAGCATGTTATAACCAATTTACCATCTTATAACTTATTTAAACTCAAATATTCATGTTTTAGATTTATTTAGCTTGTAAAAACCAATTTACCATCTTATAACTTATTTAAACTCAAATATACATGTTTTAGATTTATTTAGCATGTTATAACCAATTTACCATCTTATAACTTATTTAAACTCAAATATACATGTTTTAGATTTATTTAGCATGTTATAACCAATTTACCATCTTATAACTTATTTAAACTCAAATATTCATGTTTTAGATTTATTTAGCTTGTAAAAACCAATTTACCATCTTATAACTTATTTAAACTCAAATATACATGTTTTAGATTTATTTAGCATGTTATAACCAATTTACCATCTTATAACTTATTTAAACTCAAATATACATGTTTTAGATTTATTTAGCATGTTATAACCAATTTACCATCTTATAACTTATTTAAACTCAAATATACATGTTTTAGATTTATTTAGCTTGTTATAACCAATTTACCATCTTATAACTTATTTAAACTCAAATATACATGTTTTAGATTTATTTAGCATGTTATAACCAATTTACCATTTTATAACTTTTTAAACTCAAATATACATGTTTTAGATTTATTTAGCATGTTATAACCAATTTACCATCTTATAACTTATTTATAATCAAATATACATGTTTTAGATTTATTTAGCATTTTATAACCAATTTACCATCTTATAACTTATTTAAACTCAAATATACATGTTTTAGATTTATTTAGCATGTTATAACCAATTTACCATCTTATAACTTATTTAAACTCAAATATACATGTTTTAGATTTATTTAGCATGTTATAACCAATTTACCATCTTATAACTTATTTAAACTCAAATATACATGTTTTAGATTTATTTGGCATGTTATAACCAATTTACCATATTATAACTTATTTAAACTCAAATATACATGTTTTAGATTTATTTAGCTTGTTATAACCAATTTACCATCTTATAACTTATTTAAACTCAAATATACATGTTTTAGATTTATTTAGCATGTTATAACCAATTTACCATCTTATAACTTATTTAAACTCAAATATACATGTTTTAGATTTATTTAGCTTGTTATAACCAATTTACCATCTTATAACTTATTTAAACTCAAATATACATGTATTAGATTTATTTAGCATGTTATAAACAATTTACCATCTTATAACTTATTTAAACTCAAATATACATGTTTTAGATTTATTTAGCATGTTATAACCAATTTACCATCTTATAACTTATTTAAACTCAAATATTCATGTTTTAGATTTATTTAGCTTGTAAAAACCAATTTACCATCTTATAACTTATTTAAACTCAAATATACATGTTTTAGATTTATTTAGCATGTTATAACCAATTTACCATCTTATAACTTATTTAAACTCAAATATACATGTTTTAGATTTATTTAGCTTGTTATAACCAATTTACCATCTTATAACTTATTTATAATCAAATATACATGTTTTAGATTTATTTAGCATTTTATAACCAATTTACCATCTTATAACTTATTTAAACTCAAATATACATGTTTTAGATTTATTTAGCATGTTATAACCAATTTACCATCTTATAACTTATTTAAACTCAAATATACATGTTTTAGATTTATTTAGCATGTTATAAAAAATTTACCATCTTATAACTTATTTAAACTCAAATATACATGTTTTAGATTTATTTAGCTTGTTATAACCAATTTACCATCTTATAACTTATTTAAACTCAAATATACATGTATTAGAATTATTTAGCATGTTATAACCAATTTACCATCTTATAACTTATTTAAACTCAAATATTCATGTTTTAGATTTATTTAGCTTGTTATAACCAATTTACCATCTTATAACTTATTTAAACTCAAATATACATGTTTTAGATTTATTTAGCATGTTATAACCAATTTACCATCTTATAACTTATTTAAACTCAAATATACATGTTTTAGATTTATTTAGCTTGTTATAACCAATTTACCATCTTATAACTTGTTATAACCAATTTACCATCTTATAACTTATTTAAACTCAAATATACATGTATTAGAATTATTTAGCATGTTATAACCAATTTACCATCTTATAACTTATTTAAACTCAAATATTCATGTTTTAGATTTATTTAGCTTGTAAAAACCAATTTACCATCTTATAACTTATTTAAACTCAAATATACATGTTTTAGATTTATTTAGCATGTTATAACCAATTTACCATCTTATAACTTATTTAAACTCAAATATACATGTTTTAGATTTATTTAGCATGTTATAACCAATTTACCATCTTATAACTTATTTAAACTCAAATATTCATGTTTTAGATTTATTTAGCTTGTAAAAACCATTTTACCATCTTATAACTTATTTAAACTCAAATATACATGTTTTAGATTTATTTAGCTTGTTATAACCAATTTACCACCTTATAACTTATTTAAACTCAAATATACATGTATTAGAATTATTTAGCATGTTATAACCAATTTACCATCTTATAACTTATTTAAACTCAAATATTCATGTTTTAGATTTATTTAGCTTGTAAAAACCAATTTACCATCTTATAACTTATTTAAACTCAAATATACATGTTTTAGATTTATTTAGCATGTTATAACCAATTTACCATCTTATAACTTATTTAAACTCAAATATACATGTTTTAGATTTATTTAGCATGTTATAACCAATTTACCATCTTATAACTTATTTAAACTCAAATATTCATGTTTTAGATTTATTTAGCTTGTAAAAACCAATTTACCATCTTATAACTTATTTAAACTCAAATATACATGTTTTAGATTTATTTAGCATGTTATAACCAATTTACCATCTTATAACTTATTTAAACTCAAATATACATGTTTTAGATTTATTTAGCATGTTATAACCAATTTACCATCTTATAACTTATTTAAACTCAAATATTCATGTTTTAGATTTATTTAGCTTGTAAAACCAATTTACCATCTTATAACTTATTTAAACTCAAATATACATGTTTTAGATTTATTTAGCATGTTATAACCAATTTACCATCTTATAACTTATTTAAACTCAAATATACATGTTTTAGATTTATTTAGCATGTTATAACCAATTTACCATCTTATAACTTATTTAAACTCAAATATACATGTTTTAGATTTATTTAGCTTGTTATAACCAATTTACCATCTTATAACTTATTTAAACTCAAATATACATGTTTTAGATTTATTTAGCATGTTATAACCAATTTACCATCTTATAACTTTTTAAACTCAAATATACATGTTTTAGATTTATTTAGCATGTTATAACCAATTTACCATCTTATAACTTATTTATAATCAAATATACATGTTTTAGATTTATTTAGCATTTTATAACCAATTTACCATCTTATAACTTATTTAAACTCAAATATACATGTTTTAGATTTATTTAGCATGTTATAACCAATTTACCATCTTATAACTTATTTAAACTCAAATATACATGTTTTAGATTTATTTAGCATGTTATAACCAATTTACCATCTTATAACTTATTTAAACTCAAATATACATGTTTTAGATTTATTTGGCATGTTATAACCAATTTACCATATTATAACTTATTTAAACTCAAATATACATGTTTTAGATTTATTTAGCTTGTTATAACCAATTTACCATCTTATAACTTATTTAAACTCAAATATACATGTTTTAGATTTATTTAGCATGTTATAACCAATTTACCATCTTATAACTTATTTAAACTCAAATATACATGTTTTAGATTTATTTAGCTTGTTATAACCAATTTACCATCTTATAACTTATTTAAACTCAAATATACATGTATTAGATTTATTTAGCATGTTATAAACAATTTACCATCTTATAACTTATTTAAACTCAAATATACATGTTTTAGATTTATTTAGCATGTTATAACCAATTTACCATCTTATAACTTATTTAAACTCAAATATTCATGTTTTAGATTTATTTAGCTTGTAAAAACCAATTTACCATCTTATAACTTATTTAAACTCAAATATACATGTTTTAGATTTATTTAGCATGTTATAACCAATTTACCATCTTATAACTTATTTAAACTCAAATATACATGTTTTAGATTTATTTAGCTTGTTATAACCAATTTACCATCTTATAACTTATTTAAACTCAAATATACATGTTTTAGATTTATTTAGCATGTTATAACCAATTTACCATCTTATAACTTATTTAAACTCAAATATACATGTTTTAGATTTATTTAGCTTGTTATAACCAATTTACCACCTTATAACTTATTTAAACTCAAATATACATGTTTTAGATTTATTTAGCATGTTATTACCAATTTACCATCTTATAACTTATTTAAACTCAAATATACATGTTTTAGATTTATTTAGCATGTTATAACCAATTTACCATCTTATAACTTATTTAAACTCAAATATACATGTTTTAGATTTATTTAGCATGTTATACCAATTTACCATCTTATAACTTATTTAAACTCAAATATACATGTTTTAGATTTATTTAGCATGTTATAACCAATTTACCATCTTATAACTTATTTAAACTCAAATATACATGTTTTAGATTTATTTAGCTTGTTATAACCAATTTATAATCAAATATACATGTTTTAGATTTATTTAGCATTTTATAACCAATTTACCATCTTATAACTTATTTAAACTCAAATATACATGTTTTAGATTTATTTAGCATGTTATAACCAATTTACCATCTTATAACTTATTTAAACTCAAATATACATGTTTTAGATTTATTTAGCATGTTATAACCAATTTACCATCCTATAACTTATTTAAACTCAAATATACATGTTTTAGATTTATTTAGCATGTTATAACCAATTTACCATCTTATAACTTATTTAAACTCAAATATACATGTTTTAGATTTATTTAGCTTGTTATAACCAATATACCATCTTATAACTTACTTAAACTCAAATATACATGTTTTAGATTTATTTAGCATGTTATAACCAATTTACCATCTTATAACTTATTTAAACTCAAATATACATGTTTTAGATTTATTTAGCATGTTATAACCAATTTACCACCTTATAACTTATTTAAACTCAAATATACATGTTTTAGATTTATTTAGCATGTTATAACCAATTTATCACCTTATAACTTATTAAACTCAAATATACATGTTTTAGATTTATTTAGCATGTTATAACCAATTTACCATATTATACCTTATTTAAACTCAAATATACATGTTTTAGATTTATTTAGCATGGTATAACCAATTTACCATCTTATAACTTATTTAAACCCAACTATACATGTTTTAGATTTATTTAGCATGTTATAAACAATTTACCATCTTATAACTTATTTAAACTCAAATATACATGTTTTAGATTTATTTAGCATGTTATAACCAATTTACCATCTTATAACTTATTTAAACTCAAATATACATTTTTTGATTTATTTAGCATCTTATAACTAATTTACCATTTTATAACTTTTTAAACTCAAATATACATGTTTTAGATTTATTTAGCATGTTATAACCAATTTACCATCTTATAACTTATTTATAATCAAATATACATGTTTTAGATTTATTTAGCATTTTATAACCAATTTACCATCTTATAACTTATTTAAACTCAAATATACATGTTTTAGATTTATTTAGCATGTTATAACCAATTTACCATCTTATAACTTATTTAAACTCAAATATACATGTTTTAGATTTATTTAGCATGTTATAACCAATTTACCATCTTATAACTTATTTAAACTCAAATATACATGTTTTAGATTTATTTAGCATGTTATAACCAATTTACCATCCTATTACTTATTTAAACTCAAATATACATGTTTTAGATTTATTTAGCATGTTATAACCAATTTACCATATTATAACTTATTTAAACTCAAATATACATGTTTTAGATTTATTTAGCATGTTATAACCAATTTACCATCTTATAACTTATTTAAACTCAAATATTCATGTTTTAGATTTATTTAGCTTGTAAAAACCAATTTACCATCTTATAACTTATTTAAACTCAAATATACATGTTTTAGATTTATTTAGCATGTTATAACCAATTTACCATCTTATAACTTATTAAAATCAAATATACATGTTTTAGATTTATTTAGCATGTTACAACCAATTTACCATCTTATAACTTATTTAAACTCAAATATACATGTTTTAGATTTATTTAGCATGTTATAACCAATTTACCATCTTATAACTTATTTAAACTCAAATATACATGTTTTAGATTTATTTAGCTTGTTATAACCAATTTACCATCTTATAACTTATTTAAACTCAAATATACATGTTTTAGATTTATTTAGCATGTTATAACCAATTTACCATCTTATAACTTATTTAAACTCAAATATACATGTTTTAGATTTATTTAGCATGTTATAACCAATTTACCATCTTATAACTTATTTAAACTCAAATATACATGTTTTAGATTTATTTATCTTGTTATAACCAATTTACCATCTTATAACTTATTTAAACTCAAATATACATGTTTTAGATTTATTTAGCATGTTATAACCAATTTACCATCTTATAACTTATTTAAACTCAAATATACATGTTTTAGATTTATTTAGCATGTTATAACCAATTTACCATCCTATAACTTATTTAAACTCAAATATACATGTTTTAGATTTATTTAGCATGTTATAACCAATTTACCATCCTATAACTTATTTAAACTCAAATATACATGTTTTAGATTTATTTAGCTTGTTATAACCAATTTACCATCTTATAACTTATTTAAACTCAAATATACATGTTTTAGATTTATTTAGCATGTTATAACTAATTTACCATCTTATAACTTATTTAAACTCAAATATACATGTTTTAGATTTATTTAGCATGTTATACCAATTTACCATCTTATAACTTATTTAAACTCAAATATACATGTTTTAGATTTATTTAGCATGTTATAACCAATTTACCATCCTATAACTTATTTAAACTCAAATCTACATGTTTTAGATTTATTTAGCATGTTATAACCAATTTACCATCTTATAACTTATTTAAACTCAAATATACATGTATTAGATTTATTTAGCATGTTATAAACAATTTACCATCTTATAACTTATTTAAACTCAAATATACATGTTTTAGATTTATTTAGCATGTTATAACCAATTTACCATCTTATAACTTATTTAAACTCAAATATACATGTTTTAGATTTATTTAGCATGTTATAACCAATTTACCATCTTATAACTTATTTAAACTCAAATATACATGTTTTAGATTTATTTAGCATGTTATAACCAATTTACCATCCTATAACTTATTTAAAACCAACTATACATGTTTTAGATTTATTTAGCATGTTATAACCAATTTACCATCTTATAACTTATTTAAACTCAAATATACATGTTTTAGATTTATTTAGCATGTTATAACCAATTTACCATCTTATAACTTATTTATAATCAAATATACATGTTTTAGATTTATTTAGCATTTTATAACCAATTTACCATCTTATAACTTATTTAAACTCAAATATACATGTTTTAGATTTATTTAGCATGTTATAACCAATTTACCATCTTATAACTTATTTAAACTCAAATATACATGTTTTAGATTTATTTAGCATGTTATAACCAATTTACCATCTTATAACTTATTTAAACTCAAATATACATGTTTTAGATTTATTTAGCATGTTATAACCAATTTACCATCTTATAACTTATTTAAACTCAAATATACATGTTTTAGATTTATTTATCTTGTTATAACCAATTTACCATCTTATAACTTATTTAAACTCAAATATACATGTTTTAGATTTATTTAGCATGTTATAACCAATTTACCATCCTATAACTTATTTAAACTCAAATCTACATGTTTTAGATTTATTTAGCATGTTATAACCAATTTACCATCTTATAACTTATTTAAACTCAAATATACATGTATTAGATTTATTTAGCATGTTATAAACAATTTACCATCTTATAACTTATTTAAACTCAAATATACATGTTTTAGATTTATTTAGCATGTTATAACCAATTTACCATCTTATAACTTATTTAAACTCAAATATACATGTTTTAGATTTATTTAGCATGTTATAACCAATTTACCATCCTATAACTTATTTAAACTCAAATATACATGTTTTAGATTTATTTAGCATGTTATAACCAATTTACCATCCTATAACTTATTTAAACTCAAATATACATGTTTTAGATTTATTTAGCTTGTTATAACCAATTTACCATCTTATAACTTATTTAAACTCAAATATACATGTTTTAGATTTATTTAGCATGTTATAACTAATTTACCATCTTATAACTTATTTAAACTCAAATATACATGTTTTAGATTTATTTAGCATGTTATAACCAATTTACCATCTTATAACTTATTTAAACTCAAATATACATGTTTTAGATTTATTTAGCTTGTTATAACCAATTTACCATCTTATAACTTATTTAAACTCAAATATACATGTTTTAGATTTATTTAGCATGTTATAACCAATTTACCATCTTATAACTTATTTAAACTCAAATATACATGTTTTAGATTTATTTAGCATGTTATAACCAATTTACCATCTTATAACTTATTTAAACTCAAATATACATGTTTTAGATTTATTTATCTTGTTATAACCAATTTACCATCTTATAACTTATTTAAACTCAAATATACATGTTTTAGATTTATTTAGCATGTTATAACCAATTTACCATCTTATAACTTATTTAAACTCAAATATACATGTTTTAGATTTATTTAGCATGTTATAACCAATTTACCATCCTATAACTTATTTAAACTCAAATATACATGTTTTAGATTTATTTAGCATGTTATAACCAATTTACCATCCTATAACTTATTTAAACTCAAATATACATGTTTTAGATTTATTTAGCTTGTTATAACCAATTTACCATCTTATAACTTATTTAAACTCAAATATACATGTTTTAGATTTATTTAGCATGTTATAACTAATTTACCATCTTATAACTTATTTAAACTCAAATATACATGTTTTAGATTTATTTAGCATGTTATAACCAATTTACCATCTTATAACTTATTTAAACTCAAATATACATGTTTTAGATTTATTTAGCATGTTATAACCAATTTACCATCCTATAACTTATTTAAACTCAAATCTACATGTTTTAGATTTATTTAGCATGTTATAACCAATTTACCATCTTATAACTTATTTAAACTCAAATATACATGTATTAGATTTATTTAGCATGTTATAAACAATTTACCATCTTATAACTTATTTAAACTCAAATATACATGTTTTAGATTTATTTAGCATGTTATAACCAATTTACCATCTTATAACTTATTTAAACTCAAATATACATGTTTTAGATTTATTTAGCATGTTATAACCAATTTACCATCTTATAACTTATTTAAACTCAAATATACATGTTTTAGATTTATTTAGCATGTTATAACCAATTTACCATCCTATAACTTATTTAAAACCAACTATACATGTTTTAGATTTATTTAGCATGTTATAACCAATTTACCATCTTATAACTTATTTAAACTCAAATATACATGTTTTAGATTTATTTAGCATGTTATAACCAATTTACCATCTTATAACTTATTTATAATCAAATATACATGTTTTAGATTTATTTAGCATTTTATAACCAATTTACCATCTTATAACTTATTTAAACTCAAATATACATGTTTTAGATTTATTTAGCATGTTATAACCAATTTACCATCTTATAACTTATTTAAACTCAAATATACATGTTTTAGATTTATTTAGCATGTTATAACCAATTTACCATCTTATAACTTATTTAAACTCAAATATACATGTTTTAGATTTATTTAGCATGTAATAACCAATTTACCATCCTATAACTTATTTAAACTCAAATATACATGTTTTAGATTTATTTAGCATGTTATAACCAATTTACCATCTTATAACTTATTTAAACTCAAATATACATGTTTTAGATTTATTTAGCATGTTATAACCAATTTACCATCTTATAACTTATTTAAACTCAAATATTCATGTTTTAGATTTATTTAGCTTGCAAAAACCAATTTACCATCTTATAACTTATTTAAACTCAAATATACATGTTTTAGATTTATTTAGCATGTTATAACCAATTTACCATCCTATAACTTATTTAAACTCAAATATACATGTTTTAGATTTATTTAGCATGTTATAACCAATTTACCATCCTATAACTTATTTAAACTCAAATATACATGTTTTAGATTTATTTAGCTTGTTATAACCAATTTACCATCTTATAACTTATTTAAACTCAAATATACATGTTTTAGATTTATTTAGCATGTTATAACTAATTTACCATCTTATAACTTATTTAAACTCAAATATACATGTTTTAGATTTATTTAGCATGTTATAACCAATTTACCATCTTATAACTTATTTAAACTCAAATATACATGTTTTAGATTTATTTAGCATGTTATAACCAATTTACCATCCTATAACTTATTTAAACTCAAATCTACATGTTTTAGATTTATTTAGCATGTTATAACCAATTTACCATCTTATAACTTATTTAAACTCAAATATACATGTATTAGATTTATTTAGCATGTTATAAACAATTTACCATCTTATAACTTATTTAAACTCAAATATACATGTTTTAGATTTATTTAGCATGTTATAACCAATTTACCATCTTATAACTTATTTAAACTCAAATATACATGTTTTAGATTTATTTAGCATGTTATAACCAATTTACCATCTTATAACTTATTTAAACTCAAATATACATGTTTTAGATTTATTTAGCATGTTATAACCAATTTACCATCCTATAACTTATTTAAAACCAACTATACATGTTTTAGATTTATTTAGCATGTTATAACCAATTTACCATCTTATAACTTATTTAAACTCAAATATACATGTTTTAGATTTATTTAGCATGTTATAACCAATTTACCATCTTATAACTTATTTATAATCAAATATACATGTTTTAGATTTATTTAGCATTTTATAACCAATTTACCATCTTATAACTTATTTAAACTCAAATATACATGTTTTAGATTTATTTAGCATGTTATAACCAATTTACCATCTTATAACTTATTTAAACTCAAATATACATGTTTTAGATTTATTTAGCATGTTATAACCAATTTACCATCTTATAACTTATTTAAACTCAAATATACATGTTTTAGATTTATTTAGCATGTAATAACCAATTTACCATCCTATAACTTATTTAAACTCAAATATACATGTTTTAGATTTATTTAGCATGTTATAACCAATTTACCATCTTATAACTTATTTAAACTCAAATATACATGTTTTAGATTTATTTAGCATGTTATAACCAATTTACCATCTTATAACTTATTTAAACTCAAATATTCATGTTTTAGATTTATTTAGCTTGCAAAAACCAATTTACCATCTTATAACTTATTTAAACTCAAATATACATGTTTTAGATTTATTTAGCATGTTATAACCAATTTACCATCTTATAACTTATTTAAACTCAAATGTTCATGTTTTAGATTTATTTAGCTTGTAAAAACCAATTTACCATCTTATAACTTATTTAAACTCAAATATACATGTTTTAGATTTATTTAGCATGTTATAACCAATTTACCATCTTATAACTTATTTAAACTCAAATATACATGTTTTAGATTTATTTAGCTTGTTATAACCAATTTACCATCTTATAACTTATTTAAACTCAAATATACATGTTTTAGATTTATTTAGCATGTTATAACCAATTTACCATCTTATAACTTATTTAAACTCAAATATACATGTTTTAGATTTATTTAGCTTGTTATAACCAATTTACCACCTTATAACTTATTTAAACTCAAATATACATGTTTTAGATTTATTTAGCATGTTATTACCAATTTACCATATTATAACTTATTTAAACTCAAATATACATGTTTTAGATTTATTTAGCATGTTATAACCAATTTACCATCTTATAACTTATTTAAACTCAAATATACATGTTTTAGATTTATTTAGCATGTTATACCAATTTACCATCTTATAACTTATTTAAACTCAAATATACATGTTTTAGATTTATTTAGCATGTTATAACCAATTTACCATCTTATAACTTATTTAAACTCAAATATTCATGTTTTAGATTTATTTAGCTTGTTATAACCAATTTATAATCAAATATACATGTTTTAGATTTATTTAGCATTTTATAACCAATTTACCATCTTATAACTTATTTAAACTCAAATATACATGTTTTAGATTTATTTAGCATGTTATAACCAATTTACCATCTTATAACTTATTTAAACTCAAATATACATGTTTTAGATTTATTTAGCATGTCATAACCAATTTACCATCCTATAACTTATTTAAACTCAAATATACATGTTTTAGATTTATTTAGCATGTTATAACCAATTTACCATCTTATAACTTATTTAAACTCAAATATACATGTTTTAGATTTATTTAGCTTGTTATAACCAATTTACCATCTTATAACTTACTTAAACTCAAATATACATGTTTTAGATTTATTTAGCATGTTATAACCAATTTACCATCTTATAACTTATTTAAACTCAAATATACATGTTTTAGATTTATTTAGCATGTTATAACCAATTTACCACCTTATAACTTATTTAAACTCAAATATACATGTTTTAGATTTATTTAGCATGTTATAACCAATTTATCACCTTATAACTTATTAAACTCAAATATACATGTTTTAGATTTATTTAGCATGTTATAACCAATTTACCATATTATACCTTATTTAAACTCAAATATACATGTTTTAGATTTATTTAGCATGGTATAACCAATTTACCATCTTATAACTTATTTAAACCCAACTATACATGTTTTAGATTTATTTAGCATGTTATAAACAATTTACCATCTTATAACTTATTTAAACTCAAATATACATGTTTTAGATTTATTTAGCATGTTATAACCAATTTACCATCTTATAACTTATTTAAACTCAAATATACATTTTTTGATTTATTTAGCATCTTATAACTAATTTACCATTTTATAACTTTTTAAACTCAAATATACATGTTTTAGATTTATTTAGCATGTTATAACCAATTTACCATCTTATAACTTATTTATAATCAAATATACATGTTTTAGATTTATTTAGCATTTTATAACCAATTTACCATCTTATAACTTATTTAAACTCAAATATACATGTTTTAGATTTATTTAGCATGTTATAACCAATTTACCATCTTATAACTTATTTAAACTCAAATATACATGTTTTAGATTTATTTAGCATGTTATAACCAATTTACCATCTTATAACTTATTTAAACTCAAATATACATGTTTTAGATTTATTTAGCATGTTATAACCAATTTACCATCCTATTACTTATTTAAACTCAAATATACATGTTTTAGATTTATTTAGCATGTTATAACCAATTTACCATATTATAACTTATTTAAACTCAAATATACATGTTTTAGATTTATTTAGCATGTTATAACCAATTTACCATCTTATAACTTATTTAAACTCAAATATTCATGTTTTAGATTTATTTAGCTTGTAAAAACCAATTTACCATCTTATAACTTATTTAAACTCAAATATACATGTTTTAGATTTATTTAGCATGTTATAACCAATTTACCATCTTATAACTTATTAAAATCAAATATACATGTTTTAGATTTATTTAGCATGTTACAACCAATTTACCATCTTATAACTTATTTAAACTCAAATATACATGTTTTAGATTTATTTAGCATGTTATAACCAATTTACCATCTTATAACTTATTTAAACTCAAATATACATGTTTTAGATTTATTTAGCTTGTTATAACCAATTTACCATCTTATAACTTATTTAAACTCAAATATACATGTTTTAGATTTATTTAGCATGTTATAACCAATTTACCATCTTATAACTTATTTAAACTCAAATATACATGTTTTAGATTTATTTAGCATGTTATAACCAATTTACCATCTTATAACTTATTTAAACTCAAATATACATGTTTTAGATTTATTTATCTTGTTATAACCAATTTACCATCTTATAACTTATTTAAACTCAAATATACATGTTTTAGATTTATTTAGCATGTTATAACCAATTTACCATCTTATAACTTATTTAAACTCAAATATACATGTTTTAGATTTATTTAGCATGTTATAACCAATTTACCATCCTATAACTTATTTAAACTCAAATATACATGTTTTAGATTTATTTAGCATGTTATAACCAATTTACCATCCTATAACTTATTTAAACTCAAATATACATGTTTTAGATTTATTTAGCTTGTTATAACCAATTTACCATCTTATAACTTATTTAAACTCAAATATACATGTTTTAGATTTATTTAGCATGTTATAACTAATTTACCATCTTATAACTTATTTAAACTCAAATATACATGTTTTAGATTTATTTAGCATGTTATAACCAATTTACCATCTTATAACTTATTTAAACTCAAATATACATGTTTTAGATTTATTTAGCATGTTATAACCAATTTACCATCCTATAACTTATTTAAACTCAAATCTACATGTTTTAGATTTATTTAGCATGTTATAACCAATTTACCATCTTATAACTTATTTAAACTCAAATATACATGTATTAGATTTATTTAGCATGTTATAAACAATTTACCATCTTATAACTTATTTAAACTCAAATATACATGTTTTAGATTTATTTAGCATGTTATAACCAATTTACCATCTTATAACTTATTTAAACTCAAATATACATGTTTTAGATTTATTTAGCATGTTATAACCAATTTACCATCTTATAACTTATTTAAACTCAAATATACATGTTTTAGATTTATTTAGCATGTTATAACCAATTTACCATCCTATAACTTATTTAAAACCAACTATACAATGTTTTAGATTTATTTAGCATGTTATAACCAATTTACCATCTTATAACTTATTTAAACTCAAATATACATGTTTTAGATTTATTTAGCATGTTATAACCAATTTACCATCTTATAACTTATTTATAATCAAATATACATGTTTTAGATTTATTTAGCATTTTATAACCAATTTACCATCTTATAACTTATTTAAACTCAAATATACATGTTTTAGATTTATTTAGCATGTTATAACCAATTTACCATCTTATAACTTATTTAAACTCAAATATACATGTTTTAGATTTATTTAGCATGTTATAACCAATTTACCATCTTATAACTTATTTAAACTCAAATATACATGTTTTAGATTTATTTAGCATGTAATAACCAATTTACCATCTCTATAACTTATTTAAACTCAAATATACATGTTTTAGATTTATTTAGCATGTTATAACCAATTTACCATCTTATAACTTATTTAAACTCAAATATACATGTTTTAGATTTATTTAGCATGTTATAACCAATTTACCATCTTATAACTTATTTAAACTCAAATATTCATGTTTTAGATTTATTTAGCTTGCAAAAACCAATTTACCATCTTATAACTTATTTAAACTCAAATATACATGTTTTAGATTTATTTAGCATGTTATAACCAATTTACCATCTTATAACTTATTTAAACTCAAATATACATGTTTTAGATTTATTTAGCATGTTATAACCAATTTACCATCTTATAACTTATTTAAACTCAAATATACATGTTTTAGATTTATTTAGCATGTTATAACCAATTTACCATCTTATAACTTATTTAAACTCAAATATACATGTTTTAGATTTATTTAGCTTGTTATAACCAATTTACCATCTTATAACTTATTTAAACTCAAATATACATGTTTTAGATTTATTTAGCATGTTATAACCAATTTACCATCTTATAACTTATTTAAACTCAAATATACATGTTTTAGATTTATTTAGCATGTTATAACCAATTTACCACCTTATAACTTATTTAAACTCAAATATACATGTTTTAGATTTATTTAGCATGTTATTACCAATTTACCACATTATAACTTATTTAAACTCAAATATACATGTTTTAGATTTATTTAGCATGTTATAACCAATTTACCATCTTATAACTTATTTAAACTCAAATATACATGTTTTAGATTTATTTAGCATCTTATAACCAATTTACCATCTTATAACTTATTTAAACTCAAATATACATGTTTTAGATTTATTTAGCATGTTATAACCAATTTACCATCTTATAACTTATTTAAACTCAAATATACATGTTTTAGATTTATTTAGCATGTTATAACCAATTTACCATCTTATAACTTATTTAAACTCAAATATTCATGTTTTAGATTTATTTAGCTTGTTATAACCAATTTACCATCTTAAACTCAAATATACGTTTTAGATTTATTTAGCATGTTATAACCAATTTACCATCTTATAACTTATTTAAACTCAAATATACATGTTTTAGATTTATTTAGCATGTTATAACCAATTTACCGTCTTATAACTTATTTAGACTCAAATATACATGTTTTAGATTTATTTAGCATGTTACAACCTATTTACCATATTATAACTTATTTAAACTCAAATAAACATGTTTTAGATTTATTTAGCATGTTATAACCAATTTACCATCTTATAACTTATTTAAACTCAAATATACATGTTTTAGATTTATTTAGCATGTTATAACCAATTTACCATCCTATAACTTATTTAAACTCAAATATACTTGTTTTAGATTTATTTAGCATGTTATAACCAATTTACCATCTTATAACTTATTTATAATCAAATATACATGTTTTAGATTTATTTAGCATTTTATAACCAATTTACCATCTTATAACTTATTTAAACTCAAATATACATGTTTTAGATTTATTTTTGGTGAATTTTCAAAGTTTTTGGAAAATTTTCAATTTCGAAAATTTGATATTTTTAGTAATTTTTCGATACTTTTTGTGCTTTTTTCTAAATTTTTATATTTTTTGCTAAATTTTGAAAGCTTTGAGCGTTTTTTAATTGTTTAAAAGTTTCAATTTTTTGAAGTTTTCTATTTTTGGTGAATTTTCAAAGATTTTGGAAATTTTTCAATTTTTGAAAATTTGATATTTTTACTAATTTTTCGATACTTTTTGTGCTTTTTTCTAAATTTTTATATTTTTTTCTAAATTTTGAAAGTTTTGAGCTTTTTTTACTTGTTTAAAACTTTCAATTTTTTGAAGTTTTCTATTTTTGGTGAATTTTCAAAGTTTTTGGAAATTTTTCAATTTTCGAAAAATTGATATTTTTAGTAATTTTTCAATACTTTTTGTGCTTTTTTCTAAATTTTTATATTTTATTCTAAATTTTGAAAGCTTTGAGCGTTTTTTAATTGTTTAAAGCTTTCAATTTTTTTAAGTTTTCTATTTTTTGTGTGAATTTTCAAAGTTTTTGGAAAATTTTCAATTTTCGAAAATTGATATTTTTAGTAATTTTTCAATACTTTTTGTGCTTTTTTCTAAATTTTTATATTTTATTCTAAATTTTGAAAGCTTTGAGCGTTTTTTAATTGTTTAAAGCTTTCAATTTTTGAAGTTTTCTATTTTTGGTGAATTTTCAAAGTTTTTGGAAATTTTTCAATTTTCGAAAATTTGATATTTTTACTAATTTTTCGATACTTTTTGTGCTTTTTTCTAAATTTTTATATTTTTTTCTAAATTTTGAAAGCGTTGAGCGTTTTTTAATTGTTTAAAGCTTTCTATTTTTTGAAGTTTTCTATTTTTGGTGAATTTTCAAAGATTTTGGAAATTTTCAATTTTCGAAAATTTGATATTTTTAGTAATTTTTCGATACTTTTTGTGCTTTTTTCTAAATTTTTATATTTTATTCTAAATTTTGAAAGCTTTGAGCGTTTTTTAATTGTTTAAAGCTTTCAATTTTTGAAGTTTTCTATTTTTGGTGAATTTTCAAATTATTGGAAATTTTTCAATTTTCGAAAATTTGATATTTTTACTAATTTTTCGATACTTTTTGTGCTTTTTTCTAAATTTTTATATTTTTTTCTAAATTTTGAAAGCTTTGAGCGTTTTTTTAATTGTTTAAAGCTTTCTATTTTTTGAAGTTTTCTATTTTTGGTGAATTTTCAAAGATTTTGGAAATTTTTCAATTTTCGAAAATTTGATATATTTAGTAATTTTTCGATACTTTTTGTGCTTTTTTCTAAATTTTTATATTTTATTCTAAATTTTGAAAGCTTTGAGCGTTTTTTAATTGTTTAAAGCTTTCAATTTTTTGAAGTTTTCTATTTTTGGTGAATTTTCAAAGTTTTTGGAAATTTTTCAATTTTCGAAAATTTGATATTTTTACTAATTTTTCGATACTTTTTGTGCTTTTTTCTAAATTTTTATATTTTTTTCTAAATTTTGAAAGCTTTGAGCGTTTTTTTAATTGTTTAAAGCTTTCTATTTTTTGAAGTTTTCTATTTTTGGTGAATTTTCAAAGTTTTTGGAAATTTTTCAATTTTCGAAAATTTGATATTTTTAGTAATTTTTCAATACTTTTTGTGCTTTTTTCTAAATTTTTATATTTTATTCTAAATTTTGAAAGTTTTGAGCTTTTTTTACTTGTTTAAAACTTTCCAATTTTTGAAGTTTTCTATTTTTGGTGAATTTTCAAAGTTTTTGGAAATTTTTCAATTTTCGAAAAATTGATATTTTTAGTAATTTTTCAATACTTTTTGTGCTTTTTTCTAAATTTTTATATTTTATTCTAAATTTTGAAAGCTTTGAGCGTTTTTTAATTGTTTAAAGCTTTCAATTTTTTGAAGTTTTCTATTTTTGGTGAATTTTCAAAGTTTTTGGAAATTTTTCAATTTTCGAAAATTTGATATTTTTACTAATTTTTCGATACTTTTTGGGCTTTTTTCTAAATTTTTATATTTTTTTCTAAATTTTGAAAGCTTTGAGCGTTTTTTAATTGTTTAAAGCTTTCTATTTTTGAAGTTTTCTATTTTTGGTGAATTTTCAAAGTTTTGGAAATTTTTCAATTTTCGAAAATTTGATATTTTTACAAATTTTTCGATACTTTTTGTGCTTTTTTCTAAATTTTTATATTTTTTTCTAAGTTTTGAAAGCTTTGAGCGTTTTTTCATTGTTTAAAGCTTTCTATTTTTTGAAGTTTTCTATTTTTGATGAATTTTCAAAGTTTTTGGAAATTTTTCAATTTTCGAAAATTTGATATTTTTACTAATTTTTCGATACTTTTTGTGCTTTTTTCTAAATTTTTATATTTTTTTCTAAATTTTGAAAGTTTTGAGCTTTTTTTACTTGTTTAAAACTTTCAATTTTTTGAAGTTTTCTATTTTTGGTGAATTTTCAAAGATTTTGGAAATTTTTCAATTTTCGAAAATTTGATATTTTTAGTAATTTTTCGATACTTTTTTTGCTTTTTTCTAAATTTTTATATTTTATTCTAAATTTTGAAAGCTTTGAGCGTTTTTTAATTGTTTAAAGCTTTCAATTTTTTGAAGTTTTCTATTTTTGGTGAATTTTCAAAGTTTTTGGAAATTTTTCAATTTTCGAAAATTTGATATTTTTACTAATTTTTCGATACTTTTTGTGCTTTTTTCTAAATTTTTATATTTTTTTCTAAATTTTGAAAGCGTTGAGCGTTTTTTAATTGTTTAAAGCTTTCTATTTTTTGAAGTTTTCTATTTTTGGTGAATTTTCAAAGATTTTGGAAATTTTTCAATTTTCGAAAATTTGATATTTTTAGTAATTTTTCGATACTTTTTGTGCTTTTTTCTAAATTTTTATATTTTATTCTAAATTTTGAAAGCTTTGAGCGTTTTTTAATTGTTTAAAGCTTTCAATTTTTTGAAGTTTTCTATTTTTGGTGAATTTTCAAAGTTTTTGGAAATTTTTCAATTTTCGAAAATTTGATATTTTTACTAATTTTTCGATACTTTTTGTGCTTTTTTCTAAATTTTTATATTTTTTTCTAAATTTTGAAAGCTTTGAGCGTTTTTTAATTTTTTAAAGCTTTCTATTTTTTGAAGTTTTCTATTTTTGGTGAATTTTCAAAGTTTTTGGAAATTTTTCAATTTTCGAAAATTTGATATTTTTAGTAATTTTTCAATACTTTTTGTGCTTTTTTCTAAATTTTTATATTTTATTCTAAATTTTGAAAGTTTTGAGCTTTTTTTACTTGTTTAAAACTTTCCATTTTTTGAAGTTTTCTATTTTTGGTGAATTTTCAAAGTTTTTGGAAATTTTTCAATTTTCGAAAAATTGATATTTTTAGTAATTTTTCAATACTTTTTGTGCTTTTTTCTAAATTTTTATATTTTATTCTAAATTTTGAAAGCTTTGAGCGTTTTTTATTTGATTAAAGCTTTCAATTTTTTGAAGTTTTCTATTTTTGGTGAATTTTCAAAGTTTTTGGAAATTTTTCAATTTTCGAAAATTTGATATTTTTACTAATTTTTCGATACTTTTTGGGCTTTTTTCTAAATTTTTATATTTTTTTCTAAATTTTGAAAGCTTTGAGCGTTTTTTAATTGTTTAAAGCTTTCTATTTTTTGAAGTTTTCTATTTTTGGTGAATTTTCAAAGTTTTTGGAAATTTTTCAATTTTCGAAAATTTGATATTTTTACAAATTTTTCGATACTTTTTGTGCTTTTTTCTAAATTTTTATATTTTTTTCTAAGTTTTGAAAGCTTTGAGCGTTTTTCAATTGTTTAAAGCTTTCTATTTTTTGAAGTTTTCTATTTTTGGTGAATTTTCAAAGTTTTTGGAAATTTTTCAATTTTCGAAAATTTGATATTTTTACTAATTTTTCGATATTTTTTGTGCTTTTTTCTAAATTTTTATATTTTTTTCTAAATTTTGAAAGTTTTGAGCTTTTTTTACTTGTTTAAAACTTTCAATTTTTTGAAGTTTTCTATTTTTGGTGAATTTTCAAAGTTTTTGGAAATTTTTCAATTTTCGAAAAATTGATATATTTAGTAATTTTTCAATACTTTTTGTGCTTTTTTCTAAATTTTTATATTTTATTCTAAATTTTGAAAGCTTTGAGCGTTTTTTAATTGTTTAAAGCTTTCAATTTTTTGAAGTTTTCTATTTTTTGGTGAATTTTCAAAGTTTTTGGAAATTTTTCAATTTTCGAAAAATTGATATTTTTAGTAATTTTTCAATACTTTTTGTGCTTTTTTCTAAATTTTTATATTTTATTCTAAATTTTGAAAGCTTTGAGCGTTTTTTAATTGTTTAAAGCTTTCAATTTTTTGAAGTTTTCTATTTTTGGTGAATTTTCAAAGTTTTTGGAAATTTTTCAATTTTCGAAAATTTGATATTTTTACTAATTTTTCGATACTTTTTGTGCTTTTTTCTAAATTTTTATATTTTTTTCTAAATTTTGAAAGCGTTGAGCGTTTTTTAATTGTTTAAAGCTTTCTATTTTTTGAAGTTTTCTATTTTTGGTGAATTTTCAAAGATTTTGGAAATTTTTCAATTTTCGAAAATTTGATATTTTTAGTAATTTTTCGATACTTTTTGTGCTTTTTTCTAAATTTTTATATTTTATTCTAAATTTTGAAAGCTTTGAGCGTTTTTTAATTGTTTAAAGCTTTCAATTTTTGAAGTTTTCTATTTTTGGTGAATTTTCAAAGTTTTTGGAAATTTTTCAATTTTCGAAAATTTGATATTTTTACTAATTTTTCGATACTTTTTGTGCTTTTTTCTAAATTTTTATATTTTTTTCTAAGTTTTGAAAGCTTTGAGCGTTTTTTAATTGTTTAAAGCTTTCTATTTTTTGAAGTTTTCTATTTTTGGTGAATTTTCAAAGTTTTTGGAAATTTTTCAATTTTCGAAAATTTGATATTTTTACTAATTTTTCGATACTTTTTGTGCTTTTTTCTAAATTTTTATATTTTTTTCTAAATTTTGAAAGTTTTGAGCTTTTTTTACTTGTTTAAAACTTTCAATTTTTTGAAGTTTTCTATTTTTGGTGAATTTTCAAAGTTTTTGGAAATTTTTCAATTTTCGAAAAATTGATATTTTTAGTAATTTTTCAATACTTTTTGTGCTTTTTTCTAAATTTTTATATTTTATTCTAAATTTTGAAAGCTTTGAGCGTGTTTTAATTGTTTAAAGCTTTCAATTTTTTTAAGTTTTCTATTTTTTGGTGAATTTTCAAAGTTTTTGGAAATTTTTCAATTTTCGAAAAATTGATATTTTTAGTAATTTTTCAATACTTTTTGTGCTTTTTTCTAAATTTTTTTATTTTATTCTAAATTTTGAAAGCTTTGAGCGTTTTTTAATTGTTTAAAGCTTTCAATTTTTTGAAGTTTTCTATTTTTGGTGAATTTTCAAAGTTTTTGGAAATTTTTCAATTTTCGAAAATTTGATATTTTTACTAATTTTTCGATACTTTTTGTGCTTTTTTCTAAATTTTTATATTTTTTTCTAAATTTTGAAAGCGTTGAGCGTTTTTTAATTGTTTAAAGCTTTCTATTTTTTGAAGTTTTCTATTTTTGGTGAATTTTCAAAGATTTTGGAAATTTTTCAATTTTCGAAAATTTGATATTTTTACTAATTTTTCGATACTTTTTGTGCTTTTTTCTAAATTTTTATATTTTATTCTAAATTTTGAAAGCTTTGAGCGTTTTTTAATTGTTTAAAACTTTCAATTTTTTGAAGTTTTCTATTTTTGGTGAATTTTCAAAGTTTTTGGAAATTTTTCAATTTTCGAAAATTTGATATTTTTACTAATTTTTCGATACTTTTTGTGCTTTTTTCTAAATTTTTATATTTTTTTCTAAATTTTGAAAGTTTTGAGCTTTTTTTACTTGTTTAAAACTTTCAATTTTTTGAAGTTTTCTATTTTTGGTGAATTTTCAAAGATTTTGGAAATTTTTCAATTTTCGAAAAATTGATATTTTTAGTAATTTTTCGATACTTTTTGTGCTTTTTTCTAAATTTTTATATTTTATTCTAAATTTTGAAAGCTTTGAGCGTTTTTTAATTGTTTAAAGCTTTCAATTTTTTTAAGTTTTCTATTTTTTGGTGAATTTTCAAAGTTTTTGGAAATTTTTCAATTTTCGAAAAATTGATATTTTTAGTAATTTTTCAATACTTTTTGTGCTTTTTTCTAAATTTTTATATTTTATTCTAAATTTTGAAAGCTTTGAGCGTTTTTTAATTGTTTAAAGCTTTCAATTTTTTGAAGTTTTCTATTTTTGGTGAATTTTCAAAGTTTTTGGAAATTTTTCAATTTTCGAAAATTTGATATTTTTACTAATTTTTCGATACTTTTTGTGCTTTTTTCTAAATTTTTATATTTTTTTCTAAATTTTGAAAGCGTTGAGCGTTTTTTAATTGTTTAAAGCTTTCTATTTTTTGAAGTTTTCTATTTTTAGTGAATTTTCAAAGATTTTGGAAATTTTTCAATTTTCGAAAATTTGATATTTTTAGTAATTTTTCGATACTTTTTGTGCTTTTTTCTAAATTTTTATATTTTATTCTAAATTTTGAAAGCTTTGAGCGTTTTTTAATTGTTTAAAGCTTTCAATTTTTTGAAGTTTTCTATTTTTGGTGAATTTTCAAAGTGGAAATTTTTCAATTTTCGAAAATTTGATATTTTTACTAATTTTTCGATACTTTTTGTGCTTTTTTCTAAATTTTTATATTTTTTCTAAATTTTGAAAGCTTTGAGCGTTTTTTAATTGTTTAAAGCTTTCTATTTTTTGAAGTTTTCTATTTTTGGTGAATTTTCAAAGTTTTTGGAAATTTTTCAATTTTCGAAAATTTGATATTTTTACTAATTTTTCGATACTTTTTGTGCTTTTTTCTAAATTTTTATATTTATTTCTAAATTTGAAAGTTTTGAGCTTTTTTTACTTGTTTAAAACTTTCAATTTTTTGAAGTTTTCTATTTTTGGTGAATTTTCAAAGTTTTTGGAAATTTTTCAATTTTCGAAAAATTGATATATTTAGTAATTTTTCAATACTTTTTGTGCTTTTTTCTAAATTTTTATATTTTATTCTAAATTTTGAAAGCTTTGAGCGTTTTTTAATTGTTTAAAGCTTTCAATTTTTTGAAGTTTTCTATTTTTTGGTGAATTTTCAAAGTTTTTGGAAATTTTTCAATTTTCGAAAAACTGATATTTTTAGTAATTTTTCAATACTTTTTGAGCTTTTTTCTAAATTTTTATATTTTATTCTAAATTTTGAAAGCTTTGAGCGTTTTTAAATTGTTTAAAGCTTTCAATTTTTGAAGTTTTCTATTTTTGGTGAATTTTCAAAGTTTTTGGAAATTTTTCAATTTTCGAAAATTTGATATTTTTACTAATTTTTCGATACTTTTTGTGCTTTTTTCTAAATTTTTATATTTTTTTCTAAATTTTGAAAGCGTTGAGCGTTTTTTTAATTGTTTAAAGCTTTCTATTTTTTGAAGTTTTCTATTTTTGGTGAATTTTCAAAGATTTTGGAAATTTTTCAATTTTCGAAAATTTGATATTTTTAGTAATTTTTCGATACTTTTTGTGCTTTTTTCTATTCTAAATTTTTATATTTTTTTCTAAATTTTGAATGCGTTGAGCGTTTTTTAATTGTTTAAAGCTTTCTATTTTTTGAAGTTTTCTATTTTTGGTGAATTTTCAAAGATTTTGGAAATTTTTCAATTTTCGAAAATTTGATATTTTTAGTAATTTTTCGATACTTTTTGTGCTTTTTTCTAAATTTTTATATTTTATTCTAAATTTTGAAAGCTTTGAGCGTTTTTTAATTGCTTAAAGCTTTCAATTTTTTTAAGTTTTCTATTTTTTGGTGAATTTTCAAAGTTTTTGGAAATTTTTCAATTTTCGAAAAATTGATATTTTTAGTAATTTTTCAATACTTTTTGTGCTTTTTTCTAAATTTTTATATTTTATTCTAAATTTTGAAAGCTTTGAGCGTTTTTTAATTGTTTAAAGCTTTCAATTTTTTGAAGTTTTCTATTTTTGGTGAATTTCAAAGTTTTTGGAAATTTTTCAAATTTCGAAAATTTGATATTTTTACTAATTTTTCGATACTTTTTGTGCTTTTTTCTAAATTTTTATATTTTTTTCTAAATTTTGAAAGCGTTGAGCGTTTTTTAATTGTTTAAAGCTTTCTATTTTTTGAAGTTTTCTATTTTTAGTGAATTTTCAAAGATTTTGGAAATTTTTCAATTTTCGAAAATTTGATATTTTTAGTAATTTTTCGATACTTTTTGTGCTTTTTTCTAAATTTTTATATTTTATTCTAAATTTTGAAAGCTTTGAGCGTTTTTTAATTGTTTAAAGCTTTCAATTTTTTGAAGTTTTCTATTTTTGGTGAATTTTCAAAGTTTTTGGAAATTTTTCAATTTTCGAAAATTTGATATTTTTACTAATTTTTCGATACTTTTTGTGCTTTTTTCTAAATTTTTATATTTTTTTCTAAATTTTGAAAGCTTTGAGCGTTTTTTAATTGTTTAAAGCTTTCTATTTTTTGAAGTTTTCTATTTTTGGTGAATTTTCAAAGTTTTTGGAAATTTTTCAATTTTCGAAAATTTGATATTTTTAGTAATTTTTCAATACTTTTTGTGCTTTTTTCTAAATTTTTATATTTTATTCTAAATTTTGAAAGTTTTGAGCTTTTTTTACTTGTTTAAAACTTTCCATTTTTTGAAGTTTTCTATTTTTGGTGAATTTTCAAAGTTTTTGGAAATTTTTCAATTTTCGAAAAATTGATATTTTTAGTAATTTTTCAATACTTTTTGTGCTTTTTTCTAAATTTTTATATTTTATTCTAAATTTTGAAAGCTTTGAGCGTTTTTTAATTGTTTAAAGCTTTCTATTTTTTGAAGTTTTCTATTTTTGGTGATTTTCAAAGATTTTGGAAATTTTTCAATTTTCCAAAATTTGATATTTTTAGTAATTTTTCGATACTTCTTGTGCTTTTTTCTAAATTTTTATGTTTTATTCTAAATTTTGAAAGCTTTGAGCGTTTTTTAATTGTTTAAAGCTTTCAATTTTTTGAAATTTTCTATTTTTGGTGAATTTTCAAAGTTTTTGGTAATTTTTCAATTTTCGAAAATTTGATATTTTTAGTAATTTTTCGATACTTTTTGTGCTTTTTTCTAAATTTTTATATTTTTTTCTAAATTTTGAAAGCTTTGAGCGTTTTTTAATTGTTCAAAGCTTTCAATTTTTTGAAGTTTTCTATTTTTGGTGAATTTTCAAAGTTTTTGGAAATTTTTCAATTTCGAAAATTTGATATTTTTACTAATTTTTCGATAGTTTTTGTGCTTTTTTCTAAATTTTTATATTTTATTCTAAATTTTGAAAGCTTTGAGCGTTTTTTAATTGTTTAAAGCTTTCTATTTTTTGAAGTTTTCTATTTTTGGTGAATTTTCAAAGATTTTGGAAATTTTTCAATTTTCCAAAATTTGATATTTTTAGTAATTTTTCGATACTTCTTGTGCTTTTTTCTAAATTTTTATGTTTTATTCTAAATTTTGAAAGCTTTGAGCGTTTTTTAATTGTTTAAAGCTTTCAATTTTTTGAAATTTTCTATTTTTGGTGAATTTTCAAAGTTTTTGGTAATTTTTCAATTTTCGAAAATTTGATATTTTTAGTAATTTTTCGATACTTTTTGTGCTTTTTTCTAAATTTTTATATTTTTTTCTAAATTTTGAAAGCTTTGAGCGTTTTTTAATTGTTTAAAGCTTTCAATTTTTTGAAGTTTTCTATTTTTGGTGAATTTTCAAAGTTTTTGGAAATTTTTCAATTTTCGAAAATTTGATATTTTTACTAATTTTTCGATAGTTTTTGTGCTTTTTTCTAAATTTTTATATTTTTTTCTAAATTTTGAATGCGTTGAGCGTTTTTTAATTGTTTAAAGCTTTCTATTTTTTGAAGTTTTCTATTTTTGGTGAATTTTCAAAGATTTTGGAAATTTTTCAATTTTCGAAAATTTGATATTTTTAGTAATTTTTCGATACTTTTTGTGCTTTTTTCTAAATTTTTATATTTTATTCTAAATTTTGAAAGCTTTGAGCGTTTTTTTAATTGCTTAAAGCTTTCATTTTTTTAAGTTTTCTATTTTTTGGTGAATTTTCAAAGTTTTTGGAAATTTTTCAATTTTCGAAAATTGATATTTTTAGTAATTTTTCAATACTTTTTGTGCTTTTTTCTAATTTTTATATTTTATTCTAAATTTTGAAAGCTTTGAGCGTTTTTTAATTGTTTAAAGCTTTCAATTTTTTGAAGTTTTCTATTTTTGGTGAATTTTCAAAGTTTTTGGAAATTTTTCAAATTTCGAAAATTTGATATTTTACTAATTTTTCGATACTTTTTGTGCTTTTTTCTAAATTTTTATATTTTTTTCTAAATTTTGAAAGCGTTGAGCGTTTTTTAATTGTTTAAAGCTTTCTATTTTTTGAAGTTTTCTATTTTTAGTGAATTTTCAAAGATTTTGGAAATTTTTCAATTTTCGAAAATTTGATATTTTTAGTAATTTTTCGATACTTTTTGTGCTTTTTTCTAAATTTTTATATTTTATTCTAAATTTTGAAAGCTTTGAGCGTTTTTTAATTGTTTAAAGCTTTCAATTTTTTGAAGTTTTCTATTTTTGGTGAATTTTCAAAGTTTTTGGAAATTTTTCAATTTTCGAAAATTTGATATTTTTACTAATTTTTCGATACTTTTTGTGCTTTTTTCTAAATTTTTATATTTTTTTCTAAATTTTGAAAGCTTTGAGCGTTTTTTAATTGTTTAAAGCTTTCTATTTTTTGAAGTTTTCTATTTTTGGTGAATTTTCAAAGTTTTTGGAAATTTTCAATTTTCGAAAATTTGATATTTTTAGTAATTTTTCAATACTTTTTGTGCTTTTTTCTAAATTTTTATATTTTATTCTAAATTTTGAAAGTTTTGAGCTTTTTTACTTGTTTAAAACTTTCCATTTTTTGAAGTTTTCTATTTTTGGTGAATTTTCAAAGTTTTTGGAAATTTTTCAATTTCGAAAAATTGATATTTTTAGTAATTTTTCAATACTTTTTGTGCTTTTTTCTAAATTTTTATATTTTATTCTAAATTTTGAAAGCTTTGAGCGTTTTTTAATTGTTTAAAGCTTTCTATTTTTTGAAGTTTTCTATTTTTGGTGATTTTCAAAGATTTTGGAAATTTTTCAATTTTCCAAAATTTGATATTTTTAGTAATTTTTCGATACTTCTTGTGCTTTTTTCTAAATTTTTATGTTTTATTCTAAATTTTGAAAGCTTTGAGCGTTTTTTAATTGTTTAAAGCTTTCAATTTTTTGAAATTTTCTATTTTTGGTGAATTTTCAAAGTTTTTGGTAATTTTTCAATTTTCGAAAATTTGATATTTTTAGTAATTTTTCGATACTTTTTGTGCTTTTTTCTAAATTTTTATATTTTTTTCTAAATTTTGAAAGCTTTGAGCGTTTTTTAATTGTTCAAAGCTTTCAATTTTTTGAAGTTTTCTATTTTTGGTGAATTTTCAAAGTTTTTGGAAATTTTTCAATTTTCGAAAATTTGATATTTTTACTAATTTTTCGATACTTTTTGTGCTTTTTTCTAAATTTTTATATTTTTTTCTAAATTTTGAAAGCGTTGAGCGTTTTTTAATTGGTTAAAGCTTTCTATTTTTTGAAGTTTTCTATTTTTGGTGAATTTTCAAAGTTTTTGGAAATTTTTCAATTTTCGAAAATTTGATATTTTTACTAATTTTTCGATACTTTTTGTGCTTTTTTCTAAATTTTTATATTTTTTTCTAAATTTTGAAAGCGTTGAGCGTTTTTTAATTGGTTAAAGCTTTCTATTTTTTGAAGTTTTCTATTTTTGGTGAATTTTCAAAGATTTTGGAAATTTTTCAATTTTCGAAAATTTGATATTTTTAGTAATTTTTCGATACTTTTTGTGCTTTTTTCTAAATTTTTATATTTTTTTCTAAATTTTGAAAGCTTTGAGCGTTTTTTAATTGTTTAAAGCTTTCTATTTTTGAAGTTTTCTATTTTTGGTGAATTTTCAAAGTTTTTGGAAATTTTTCAATTTTCGAATATTTTATATTTTTAGTAATTTTTCGATACTTTTTGTGCTTTTTTCTAAATTTTTATATTTTTTTCTAAATTCTGGAAGTTTTGAGCTTTTTTTACTCGTTTAAAACTTTCAATTTTTTGAAGTCTTCTATTTTTGTTGAATTTTCAAAGTTTTTGGAAATTTTTCAATTTTCGAAAATTTGTTATTTTTAGTAATTTTTCGATACTTTTTGTGCTTTTTTCTAAATTTTTATATTTTTTTCTAAATTTTGAAAGTTTTGAGCTTTTTTTACTTGTTTAAAACTTTCAATTTTTTGAAGTTTTCTATTTTTGGTGAATTTTCAAAGATTTTGGAAATTTTTCAATTTTCGAAAATTTGATATTTTTACTAATTTTTCGATACTTTTTGTGCTTTTTTCTAAATTTTTATATTTTTTTCTAAATTTTGAAAGCTTTGAGCGTTTTTTAATTGTTTAAAGCTTT
>CAVLEK010000012.1:0-32602 GCA_963662105.1 Meiosimyza platycephala
AGATGGTGAACGATTTTTCATAATTAACAAATTGGAAGATTTGGATACTTTAAAGTTTAAAGTAGTCTTAATTTCTGAAATGAGTTCAAATTTGTTCACTATACCTCTTACTAATTGTAGTTTATGTTGATTCTCTGGATTTATGCTACAACCAAATATATTGAAATAGTTGTCTCTGTATTCACCAAAATATAAGAAGTATGCGCCAAAGTTTCGACAATCTACTATTGGATTTGGAATCGTTTATCAATAAGCCTGTTTTTGTGTTTTATCTGAAATCTGGATTTATGATGAGGAAAAATCCCTTTTTGAAATACCTGGCTATAATTTTATAGCTAATTGTAATAATGATTATGCGTCTGGTGGTGTGGCGTTATTTGTTCAGTGTGCTGTTGATTGTGATCATTTCTGTTTTAATTTGTTAGTTGTGATGCTTTGAAGATTAGGTGTCAAATAAATGGAGTGAAGTTCACTTTTTTGTGTGTCTATCGGTTTAATGAGAGTTCACGCGATACATTTTGAATGATCTTGATTTTCTTCTTTGCAATGGAAATGATGCTGGTGGTGACATAACCTAAATATTCTAGAAAATTCTCTAAGCATTGATAAATACCTTTCCATGCTGTCTACTTATGGCTTGGAGTCATGCATAAATCGACCTACACGAATTCGAACGTATCTGAAACATGCATTGACCATATTTTTTGTGCGTCTTCAAACGCGCTATAATTTGTCTGTACGTAGCTCAGTATTGACCTACAGATATCTGATCATTGTTTGACATGTCTAAGTTTAGTTGATGATAATACTTATAGTGATACTTCTTCTACTGCTCCTTTTTTAATTCTAAAAACTGATTTCATAAATTAAATAATTCAATTCGCTTTGAAAGTTGGGCGCAAAGTTATAATGAATCTGACCCTTCTAAAGCATACAAGTTGTTTATTGATACACTTTCTAAACATGTTGAAGTATGCTCAACAATAGTAAATAAAAAAGAAAGGAAACTAAACAAATTAAGCCTTGGATTTCTGATGAATTGCTAAAGAATATCAAAATCAAAAATAAGCTTTATAAAATGAAAAAAAAATGGCCTAACAATATTATGATTAGCACTTCTATAAGTCGATGTGTAAAGATATTTCCGTAGAAGTTCTTTCCCTGCAAAAACAATTACTACTGCCATGAATTTAATAAAGTTAAAAGTGATTTCAGAAAAGAATGGAAATTGGTAAATAGCATTCTAATAAAAACAGACATAGTGAAAGTGTACAAAGTTTGCTACATGAAGGTAAGACTATTACGGGAGCTGAAGATTTAGCTGAATGTTTTAATAAATACTTCTCCTCCATAGGCGTGAAATTGGAGCAGACGATACAATGATGATTTGCAGTGTAATTGTCTTTCATATGAACCAAGTCTTCAAAATAGTTTTTTCTTTGAGCCAATTTCATCTTTTGAGGTTTTCAAAATCATTATGTCCTTAAAAAAGTCTGATATCATCTACTAAAAAAAAGTTTTTCAATAATTTTGTGAAAAAATTGCTTTCAACATCAGTGATGTTTAAGCCACTTGTTCAACAAAAGTGTCCAACTAGGTGTATTTCCTAAAATGATGAAATAGCTGAGGTAATACCTTTATACAAGAAAGATGACAGATCTAATATTAATAAACTATAGACCGATATCACTCCTTCCTATTTTTTCTAAGGTGTTTGAAAAAGCAATGAAATTCAGAATTGTCAACTTTATTGAAAAGAACAAGCTATTTAGTAATTGGCAATTTGGTTTTAGGTCTGGGTTATCTACTGAAGATGCTTTACTGAATTTTTGTTCAACTGTATAATTCTGGTCTAAATAGCAAACAAAATACTGCGGCTTTATTGTGGATATTACCAAGGCGTTGATTCTGTTGACCACAAGATTTTGTTATATAAATTTTTGATTCAAAGATGAGTTGGCAGAACACACATATGCACTTAAGAAATATCTTCTGACTGTGAACAGGTATATTTTCTCTTGAAAAAGTATTGCAGCCTAGCCTACTTAAGTGTATATATTATGGCCTCTTTCAATCAAAGCTGAGTACGGATTATCATGTTGGGGTGGTACGCATATAACAAAATAATCCACTTTAATTTTACAAAAAACATGCTATTCGGCTAATCTGTAACAGATGTCGCCGTGTTAGTAGCTTGCCGCTTTTCAAAAATCTAAACATTTTGCCGCTTAGACATTTTTACTATTTAAGGTCTTACGTATATTTTTACAAAATCAGGGTACTCTTTGAGTAGATGTTCTACTAATTACTACTTAAGAATAAATAATCTGAGTTATGTCTCAGTACCTCAACACAACTCCCAATTATTCTTGAACTTTTACACATCCGTTGCACCCAGACTTTTTAACGCTTTAAACCTTCATTTACGTATAGTCCGAAATAAACCAGCATTTCTAAAAAACGTTAAATTATGGCTTTCAAACCTTTCTTATAATGATATTGATGTTCTTATATGTGTTGCAATTTAAAAAATTCTAAGATTTTTTGCTTCTGTTTTTACTTTATTTTAATTTTGTTTATATGCTTTGCAGTCATAGTAATTTTTTTTTTTTTTTTAATTAATTTTTTATTTTTTGCTCTTTATTAAATTTTTAATTTACCATATTTAATTTGTTTGTTTAATTTAATTTTAGTTTTATTTGATTTTATTTAATTAAATTAAGTTTATTTTAATTTAATTTTTTTTTTGAATAATTGTACCATTTACTTTTCGACCCCACACTTATACCTATTGTAATATTTTCTATATAATTAAGCAACTGTTCTCGTCTCTAGCCCCTTGTGTGCTGTAGATTACAGTTATTTTTTCATTTAATACATATTTTATTAGCCTACCTGATGTATCTTATGTTATATTGAATCGAAAGTACTGAATATTGTATTTGATGAAGAAATGAATTAATAAATAATAATAAATGATAAATGATATTATGAAGTGGCTTGCTTAATTGCCGGACCTTAGTTCAATAAAGCATCTTTGGATGAATGTTAAGAAAAGAATAAAGCACGCTAGACCCAGAAATTCGGAAGAGTTATGGCAAGCAGCGAAAATTACTTGGAAAAATACTTCACTCTCCAGATGCCAAGACCTGATATTTTCAATAAAGTCCAGGTGTGCCATAATAGTTAAAAATCATGGGGGAGCCACTTCATATTGAAAATAATGTCATAAGAGCGTATAAATTGAGTATTGTATATTTTTTATCCTTGTTCTTATTTTTTCGAACAGCTCATTTTGGACTTAAGGCAACAATACTGCCATCAGAAGCGAATTAGGCGTATCTCAAAAAAACTCGTTTCGAGATAATTGATGTTTTGTTTATGTCAATTTGTTGAAATACATGTAAAATTGAAAAATAGGCCATTTTCTTATAGGTTTGAACTAAGATACTGGCATTAGACGCAGTTCATTAGATGCGTAATTTCTTAAGCTATCCGATGCCATAAGAATCTCGAATATCAATTTTTTTGAGAAACGTCTATTTCGCTTCTGACGGCAGAATATTGCCATTAAAAAAAAATGGGGATAGATTTAGTCATCCCTTTTTCTATTTTTTGAAACCTTAATATATGTTTAGTTATTACAATAAAAGTCGCTATTATAAAATATTATTATTAAAATTTTGTACGATGATTTTAATTTTTGTTTAAGTTCTTATTATTACGACTGTACATACATACACAGAAAAAAGATATTCGCTCAAATCAAATCTGATTTCAACGAATGTTGGGTATGATTTTCAGTCAGCGAATCAGTTTTGCTGATTTGATGATGATAATTTGTTGAAACTTAAAATAAATTAGTTGATTTCAAAACAACATTTGTTAATTTTCCTAAAGTTTTTGTTGAAACTTAGAACAATTCGTTGATTTCAAACAAACATTTGTTGATTTTCCTAAAGTTTATGTTGAAACATTGAATAAATTCGCTAAAAAAATTTTTCTTTTTTGATTTTTTTTTACTCTATTTCCTCTATTTTCTTATTTGTTGGTACTTATTGTCTGTCAGTCATTCTTATTTTAATTGTAATACGTTTTTTTTAAAACTTCAGAGAAATTAACTTTTTTTATCTGTCACCCGATCAGAGAATTGAACCTGTGCTCTCAGCGCCATGCCACTGTTCAAAGATGCTCATCTTACCCAACTCAGCCACCGACAGCATTTTTAAGACATACTCATGATTTAATTAACATGGTTACTGCACTGAAAAATGTTGCCTCTTTTTCGAGTGCTGGAAATGTCAAACAACACGTAATAATTTTGTCAACAACAACAACTATTTTATTTTTATATGATTTTGACTTTTCCAGCACTTCTCTCTCAGTGTTGCAATTTCATTTTTTGACAAGATGCTTTTACCTTATATGATTATACCATGGACATACTAAAATTATGTCGTTAAACTGCGTAACAAGCATTGTCTAATCAGGGAAAATCAAAGTGTGATGCATAGCGAGTAGACGTGTTTTTTAAGTGTGCGCGATTTTTCACTTCTTGAAGAGTAAGAAATTCTCCGATTTGATAGTCCTGGTCGATCTACATAAATAAACATTTCTGACACCATTCGGCGATACTGTTTTTCACTTTCTGTGCTTCCACAATCTTCAAAAACAAAAATAATTTCTTGTTGAATAAAAGTATTTGGCAAAACAAATACCACAAAACATGTCTGAGTTGCAACAAAAAGGCGCCAGAACAACTGTCAACTCTCGCAAGCAACAAATACTGGCAGCAACACCAACAATAATTTCCAACTCACGACTGGATAAAGCATCGCCCGCAGCAATGAGTGTCGGCTCCGATGCAGCTCTGGAAGCAAAACTAACTTCTTTCAAAGAGAGCATCATTGATCAACTAAAAGAAAGATTTAAGAGTATGGAAGATAGAGTTCTTGAATGGCTTGGAGAAATAACAGCTGATTTGACGAATATAAAAACAACTATCAGGAGTGTGATAGTCCGAGTATCAGCTGTTGAGGCTGTGTGCAGTGAAATTGGTTCGTAAAAGAACGAAATTGCGAGCCTCAAACAAAAAACTGACAGCTACAACTCTGATGCTCTTACTGACTCGCTTAATACTGAGATAGCTGAGCTAAAGCAAACAGTGAGCAAATTTGAAGATGATGTTGTTTCAACTGATGTGGTTATACATGGTATGCCGCTCACTCCGAATGAGAATCTACCTGTTCTCTTTAGCAAAATTTGTAATGTGGTTGGATGTGATGGGGCAATACTACGAGATGCTTTTCGAATTAAAACAAATCCTAGCAACAATAACCCGGTGATAATTGCAAAACTTTCATCAGCTTTTATAAGAATCAACTTGTTTCGTAGAATTGCAACTTACTGCAAGCGCGAAAAAAGGCAACTATTCCTTAGCGACATTGGGTGTGGTGGTGAGCAAAAGTTTCACGTGCACGAAAGTCTGTCCAAGAATAATCGTGCCATACTGCTCTATGCTATGCAGAAGAAACGAGATAGGTGTCTTCACTCCGTATTCTCTTTACGTGGAAAGGTGTATGTGAGAGCTACCCGTGAGAGCGATGCGGTGCATGTATGCAGTATAAACAGTGTGGATCGCGTCACTTGACTCGCTCATTAGGGTGATATCAATAATTTTTACTTATATTAAAAATATTTTTTTTTTGTGTTAAATTTTTATTAATATATTTTTTTGGTTATTTAAATTTATTTTAATTACTTTATAATTATTATTTTATTTATTTTTATTATTTCCTTATTATTATTACTTTTTCTTTTTAATTTCTTCATAACTAATGCCTTATTTTTTCTCTGATTTTACTATGTTTGAAGCTGTTTTTCGATATTTGAGGTTTGATAAGTTTGTTTGACATATCTGGTGGTGCTAATGATAATTGCAAACTGCTTGTGAATTTGTTATGTAAGCAGTATGAGGGGTTAAAAGTCGTTCATTTTAATGCCAGGAGCTTAAATAGTCTGAAATTGGACTGTGCTAAATACATACACTGCGGTTCATCAGGATAGAACCAACTGAATCTTATGCAAAAAATCTCTATAAATTGTGAATGCAAAAACTATAAATGCTCAAACTTTTCAGAAATATAAAAACTCTAATGCTCTACTTAAAGACTAAAAATCAATTCCCAATGCATTATAACGGTACTTTTCTTTAATTGCTTATAAACATGTATGAAATTCATCTTTTTTTCTTGGTTCAGCAGGATAGAACCACTTTCTAATTACTCTATAAATGAAACAAAAATAAATTGTTTATATTAAAAAATTGATTTTATTGTAATAGTTTTATCTGAATATTTATTTAAAAATGTATACTTTTACCGTTATTCGCAATAACTTTGTAAATTCTGCATTTCATTGACTAGTATAGAGATTTTAAGTAATCCTGAGGAAAATCGGTCCCTGCTGCTTTTATTCCTTCAATAAGCTCATTCTTAGTTTTGTACTGTATTCCTCCTTTGTAGACCTTACGGATTAGCCAACCTCAAACATTTTCAATAATGTTAAGACCGGATGAGAAGGACGGCAAATTTAAGGTTTCAAAATTTTGGCTAGAAATCCATTATTTAACTACACGTGCCGTGTGTATAGGTGCATTATCATGTTGATAAATCCACTCTAGTGGTCCAAAAATATCATTAATCTTTGGAAAAACTAGTTCCAGAAGATTTTTGTAATGATCTCCCTGTCATTCGCGTACTGTTTACGATAAGATCAATAGTTGCGTAGTATGAAACTGCAGCCCATTTCAAAACGCCGCCCTCTCTACTGTGATGACGGGTCAAAAATTTTTCCTGCTTACGCAAATAATGCTATAACTTTAATGTTCACGATTTGCGTTCTCAGAAATAATTTTTGAGGGGAGTGGCCCAAAGTCATTATGTAATAATAATAATGATATTAGTTTATTATATGTAATACAAAATAATAGGAATTTTATAGTTCCAGTATCCAATACTATGTGATTTAAACAGAGACTTTTTTATTAGCCACTACTGTCATCCACACAATTTGTTGCCGACTTTTAGGGTCTGTCAACAAAATATTGGTTTCCCAGGCTTTGCCTGGAGCTTTTATCCCACAGACTAGCAGCTGTTTTTGACGAAACGCCAACTCGCAATATTCTACTAATATTGTTGTTGTATTTTGAAAGTATAAATTACCTGCTTGCTTGCTATTTTAGCACCACAGAATCAGCTAACTTTCAGCTTTGCTGCCAACCGCAGTCTCCGCGGACGATAAGTTTCGTAAAACGCGCTTTGAGCTTTATATTAATTACCGAAATTAAAATTAAAAAATTTTCTTCGCGAAAAGAACTGTCACCACTTACAGTGTTGTCGCTAACTAGTGTAGCTGTTAACTAATGACTACACCCATCCCTCGATTTACGCGGTAGATAGGTTTTTGAAAAAACCGCGCAATTCAAAACCGCGTAAATCGAGAAAAGAAGTCCATACAAATTGAGTGGATTGGTTTTCAGAACTTAAAAGTCGCGTAAATCGAGCAATAGAACTCAAAGAAAATAGCATAATTGGTAAAAAAAATCCGCGTAAACTGAACCTATAATGTACATATGTACCGTACCTACCTAATGAAAAATTGGAGATTATATAAAAAATAATAATTAAATAAAATAATTAGATTTTATGGAATTAATTTTTATTTTTTAAATTCAATCACATATCCAAAGTATTAATTATAAAAAGTAAGAAAATTAAATAAAAAAGTAACATGAAAGTAAAACCAAAATATTTCCAAAAAATATTATGTTGACCATGGTGTAATAATAAAGGTGAAGTAATTAAGGAGATCCATAAGTGCTGAAGCCATTTTAAGAGCGTGAGAGTATTCGCTTACTTGCTTTAACTTTGACATTATAACATTTCAATTGCCCCTTCAACAAAGTTAAGCGCTTTGATAACTTGCAGAGCTTAAGCATAAAGTTCTAGAAAACTTTCTGAACGATAAGCTGCTAATGTTGCGCAAAATACTTTAATTGTGACAAATTTGGTCGCTGTTGTTATTCAAGTACCTGGAGACCGACCGCTGTTCGGTTTTTCGTTTTGAGGTTGAAAAAATCGAAAAAATATGGAATTTGTTAAAAAAAGTTGACTTTTCACTTTCACGCTTCAACTTCTCTTTACTTTTTTCTGTTCCATTTTTTTCAACAATTTTGCTTCGTTTTTAGTTTCGTCAAATTGTTGTTGTTGTTGTTGAGTGGATTGGGACCAAGAGTGAATAGAAATGAAAAGGATAATGCAAAATGGCTCGATTTCATTTAAATTGGACACTAAATCGACTGAGATATCGCAGCATTTATATAAAAGAGCGCAACCGATTGTACAGTTAGTACGAGGGGTAAAACCTATAAGCCACTTTGGTACAAAAACTTATCGCACCTTATTACGTTTTGCGGTTGGTGTTATTTTTTAAATTTTATTGCTGTAAGGATATTTTCCTTGTTCTTCGGCTTATCCCGGAGGTAATCACTCCATAAGTGACAACTCATCGAGGCGGTTCACCCCTAGTAACGTTGGGTCACTTAAAGTCACTTTGGTTCACGAAATTCGTAAAAATCAAAAAAAAAAAAAATTCCATGCACCGCAAAACGTAATAAGGTGCGCAACGTTTTTGCAACAAGGTGGCCTAAAGGTGTTATAGTGCAATTCTACAAAAATCGCACGCAAACCACAAAATCGAGATTAACAATCACCTCGGTGACTCCAAGTGACCCAAAATGACTCGGGGTGAACCGCCTCGATAAGTAGTTAGTTATGGAGTAATTACTTCCGGGATAGTCCGAAGAACAAGGAAAATATCCTTCAGCAATAAAATCCAAAAAATCGCACGCACCGCAAAACGTTATTAGGTGCGCAAAGTTTTTACACCAACGTGGCCAATAGGTGTTATAGAGCAATTCTACAAAAATCGCACGCAAACCGCAATATCGCGATTTTCACTCATCTCGGTGACTCCAAGTGACCCAAAGTGACTCGGGGTGAACCACCTCGATGAGTAGTCACTTATGGAGTGATTACCTCCGGGATAAGCCGAAGAACAAGGAAAGTATCCTTACAGTAATAAAATCAAAAAATCGCACGCACCGCAAAACATAATTAGATGCGCTAAGAGTTTGTACCAACGTGGCCCATAGGTGTTATAGACCAATTCTACAAAAATCGCACGCAAACCACAAAATCGCGACTTTCACTCACCTCTGTGACTCCAAGTGACCCAAAGTGACTCGCAGTGAACCGCCTCAATAAGTAGTCACTTATGGAGTGACTACTTCCGGGATACTCCAAAGAACAAGGAAAATATCCTTACAGCAATAATATCCAAAAAATCGCACGCATCGCAAAACATAATTAGGTGCGATAAGAGTTTGCACCAACGTGGCCTATAGGTGTTATAGACCAATTCTACAAAAATTGCACGCAAACCACAAAATTGCGATTTTCTCTCATCTCGGTGACTCCAAGTGACCCAAAGTGACTCGGAGTGAACCGCCTCGATAAGTAGTCACTTATGGAGTGACTACTTCCGGGATACTCCAAAGAACAAGGAAAATATCCTTACAGCAATAATATCCAAAAAATCGCACGCATCGCAAAACATAATTAGGTGGGATAAGAGTTTGCACCAACGTGGCCTATAGGTGTTATAGACCAATTCTACCAAAATCGCACGCAAACCACAAAATTGCGATTTCCACTCACCTCGGTGACTCCAAGTGACCCAAAGTGACTCGTAGTGAACCGCCTCGATAAGTAGTCACTTATGGAGTGACTACTTCCGGGATACTCCAAAGGACAAGGAAAATATCCCTACAGCAATAATATCCAAAAAATCGCACGCATCGCAAAACATAATTAGGTGCGATAAGAGTTTGCACCAACGTGGCCTATAGGTGTTATAGACCAATTCTACAAAAATTGCACGCAAACCACAAAATTGCGATTTTCTCTCATCTCGGTGACTCCAAATGACCCAAAGTGACTCGGAGTGAACCGCCTCAATAAGTAGTCACTTATGGAGTGACTACTTCCGGGATACTCCAAAGAACAAGGAAAATATCCTTACAGCAATAATATCCAAAAAATCGCACGCATCGCAAAACATAATTAGGTGCGATAAGAGTTTGCACCAACGTGGCCTATAGGTGTTATAGACCAATTCTACCAAAATCGCACGCAAACCACAAAATTGCGATTTCCACGCACCTCGGTGACTCCAAGTGACCCAAAGTGACTCGGAGTGAACCGCCTCGATAAGTAGTCACTTATGGAGTGACTACTTCCGGGATACTCCAAAGAACAAGGAAAATTTCCTCACAGCAACAAATTCCGCAAATCGCTCAGGACGCACTAAGTGGTCAAATATTAAAAATGACCACTACAATATTAACACTACACCACTGTAATTAAAAGTCTATTGGAACAAAAAACTTTTTTTTATTTTTCGTGCTTTCTCTATCGATTGGAACAAAAAATTTAAAAATATTACTCCCATAGTACACTAAATAACATTTAACGTTTATGGTACATATGGGAGGTGCCACGCCCACTTACGCAATCCCGTTGAAATCCATATAATTTCAAAGCTTATAGTAATCGACACCTCTACACCAAATTTAAAGAAAATACCTCCCATAGTGCACTAAATACAACATTCAACGATTTTCGTATATATGGGACGTGCCACGCCCACTAACAAAATCTCGTCGAAATCCATTTAACTTAAAAATTTTTGGAAACCGACATCTCTGTACCAAATTTTAATGAGATTACTCCCATAGTGCACTTAATATAACATTTAACGGTTTTTGTTTGTATGGGAGGTGCCACGCCCACTGAAGCAATCCCGTCGGAATGCATTTAATTTCAAAGCTTATAGTAACCGACAAATCCTCACCAAATTTTAAGAAGATTACTCTCATAGTACAATAAATATAACATTTAACCTGTTTTCCTTGTATGGGAGGTGCCACGCCCACTGGTACTGTTATACCCATTTTTCGTCTTGAGGTACCTTATAGCAAGTTTATCCACAATATAAAATTTCAGAACGATTGTGTTGTTAATTCTCTTATTATAATGTTTATAAATATTGTGGGCTGTGCCACGCCCTTAAACGAATTTTGCCAGTATAGTGACATAGCATGTTATGATGACTGCTTTTAGTGGTATTATCTATAAAATTTTTATGAAAATCCTCAGTGCCGTTTTTGAGTAAAATTGAATCAAAATTTTCAATTATTGAAAAGTGCCACGCCCACTCTTCCGATTCCGCCCACTTTTGGCAAAATTTAAGACATTTATGATCTGCAAATGTGTACCAAATTTCATCACAATATCTTGAATAGTTTTCAAGATATGACGTTATGAAAATAAAAGTTTAGGGCTGTGCCACGCCCCTCCAGGAGCCTTTGATAAGTTAAAACCCAGCCCAATCCTAATTTTGTTCACATATGTACCTAACCCCCAAGTTTCATCAAAATCGCTGCACCCGTTTTGGAAATAAAGTCTGAAAATATATATATATATATACATACAATTATTGCTCGTTTAATAATAGTAGATATTAGAAAAGACTTATTAGTGTCAGATTGAAACCGGATGCACGATTTAGCATAATTATTTATTCGCAATAGAATTCTGAAAAAACTAACACAAATACCACTTAGTAAAAAGTTGCTTCAAATGTCAGTGTTAGTCTATTACTGGCCAATATCCAGAAAATGATGAGAAGTGTCAAAATTACTCCACCTTTGTTATTACACCATGACTCCACCTTTGTCTTTACACCATGATGTTTACTACATATATACGAAACTTCGTCATATTATTTATGTCCACGTGTTTTTAACTGAAAAAAATGTCTTATACGTGTTTTTAGCAAAAAAAAAAATTTTGTCAAATAAAATTTAGAAACCGCGTTATTTTAAAACCGCGCAAAAGAAGTACCACGTAAATCAAGGGATGGGTGTATACCTAAATCCAAAATTTTAAAAGATTTAAATAAGGACAACAAATTGAAAATATTCGGGTTTTTAAATAGTCTTTTTGACTTAACTTATTTAAAAATCTTACTTAAACTTAGGAAATCTGATTCTCTACAAACAGTTATATGATGTGTAGGCATTAAAAATGTATACTTAGTTTTTGAGTTATAGTTAAAAAAATTAAAAAATGGATAATTTCCGCCGTCCTCAAAAGTCCAAGCCGAAGCTTAATTGCACTTTTGGATTTATCATTTTTAGGGTACAATTGAACATATAAGAAAATGAAATACCTTTAAAGGGTTAGATCCTTATTCAAATACATAATCAATAGCATATCAGTAGGGCAAGTAAAAATAAAATCAAAAATATGTATCATCATCAATTTGTACATTTTCTTTAGAATGAAGCAATTTAAAGACGGTCAAAAATAAATAGCTTGCTTTAGTTAAGTATAAAGGTAGTAAGCTATACAACAATAAAAAAATATTTTTAAAATTTTTGAAAATTTTTTCTCGGAAATATTTGAGTCTATAGTTGGAATTTCAGAAAAAAAAGTCTAAAATTACATGTTTTAAGCGTTGTAAAATAGAATTGAAACAATTTTAAAAATTTCTGACCTTGAGAACTGGTTAATTGGACTAAACATAGGAAAACTGCACTATTTTTATTTTGAAATATTTTCTAAAAGAAAAGTTATTTATGTGTTTCTGAGAGAACCTTTTAAAATTCAGATTAACACCCGAATTCGACCTTCCGGCCAAAAGCGCAATATCCAACAGAAATATGTTTCAATTTTTTCATAGAGCTTTCAGATAAGCTTTCAGCCCATTATATTTCGTATATTTCTGAACAGGTCTAATGTACATATTTGTTTTTATACCAGAAAAAAAAGTTTCAAAAAATTCTTTTGGGCCTAAGGACTAGTGAAAAATAACTTTAATATATTTTGGCTATATTTGCCTTAAAAGTATATAATATATATGTACATATATGCACTAGTGTGGTCCTTATTTGTATGAGCATGAAAAAAAGTCTTCTGTTTTCATGTAGGACCCTCATTATTTATTTTCTTATATGAGAAAACCAAAATGATAAAGTTTTGGAGTATTGGAGCATAATCGAGGCCGAAGGCTAACAAAATTTCAGTGTACGAGAAGAATCACTCTTTAATGCTCATGTTTTTACTGCGTACCTTTTTATCAAGGCTTTCTGTTGTATCTATTCATCACGGCGCCATTGACTTCAATTTGGGCGCCCGGTGAAAAGAGGTAAATGGAAACCTTAGCGAAATGAGATATATTTCACATTAAATTACAAAACCTCCACCTCATTGCTATTTACTATCTTCATTTATTTTCATTAATTTCGTATTATGTTAAAAACGGACCATTTTGCAACCCTCCTCCTGCATTGGTGATGGTGAGAGTGCGAATACGTGGAATGTCGCCCCCTAAACTAACTACAAAACTAAAAAAATGTTGACAAAGAAAAAAAAAAAAAAAAAAGGTCCTCATTTTTGATATTAAAAAATGTTTTTTCCATATTCACTAGTGAAGAAGGGCGGCAATTTGTGAACGGCCTAAGGGCGGCAAGTTTCTAAATCCAGGCCTGACCCTCCTAGATATGCTACTGGTGAAAACTCATAGCCTCCTACGACTTTTCAGAAAGAACCTCATCCGGAAAGGCGCGTTTGTGGTTTTTACGCATATTCCGATTTCAGAAATAAGTTGACTTGGACGTTTAAAGTGTGTAATTGAGATATTTTTATTTAAAAATGTCAAGTTCCAAAGTTTATCTTATTTTTATTTTTTAAAAAGTGTATGGTCACATTGATTTTACACTTGATAAAAGTTAAATTAGCGACCGCATCTCATATATTGACTGCTAGTATATAGGCACTATCACTAAATCCCGTTGAATATGTTATCAACCGAACTTTCTTAAAAAGATCCCGCGAAACAAACTTCGGATCAAATACAAAAATCATTTTCTAAATAAATTTGAAAGTTGTTCTTGTATACTTTGATTCCAAATTGTTGACGGATGATTCTAGAAGTCTCTCATCTATCATCTGGCACTGGTTTTGAAGAATCATTAGCCGTTTTCCAGGCCCTTCATAAGTGGTCACGTTCTGGTAAAATTCAAGCATTTGTTTTCGATACCACTGCGTCAAATACAGGCCGCTTAAATTGCGCGTGTGTTCTATTAGAACAAATGGTTAATAGAAATGTACTATATTTAGTCATCACATATTGGAAATAGTACTACAAAGCGTTTTTACACATATCAATTTTACTCGGATGTCTGGATCAGATATACCTTTACTTAAGAGATTCCAAAAAGAGTGCAAAATATTAATAAAACTATTTACTGCACGGTCCGATGTGAGTATTTAAGAAACTTTGAAAGCAGTTATGGCATTTTCGGTACATTTGTACTTTTTTCGGTACACTTGCGTTCTGAAAAATCGTTGTCAGTACATTCTACAAGTTTTCAGTACATTCGGTACATTTGGGGCATTTTCAGTACACTTGCCAAATTTTTAGCACATTTTCAGTACATTTTCGGTACATTTGGACAATTTATAATATTTACCTTTTTTTTTGTTTTTTAGTAAATGAAAATAACCGCAATGAATAGATTTACAATAATTACCTGTTATGCAATGTGCAGATTTTGTAATTAATTTAATGTGAAATATATCTAATTTTGCAAGGGTTTTTGAGATGGGAAAAAGTGAGAACCTTTTTTTTTTTTGTTAGTAAATTTTAGAATAATTTCGTACATTTAAGGAAAATTGGGTGTTCAAGACCAAAAATTACATTTGGGCTCTAAAACGTACATTTGAAGTCTCGATTCAGTACATTTTTACAAAACTCAAATGCCATCACTGTTTGAAAGATTTCATTCTGTATAATTATTTGCAAAAAAGAAACTAATTGAAGATTTCCCACGAAACGATTACAAAGAATTCTTGAAACTAATCATTATTTTTTATGGCGATTCTCCTGCAAGAGAAATTAGTTTCCACCAGCCTGGTGCCTACCGTTTAGCTAGACGGATGGCAAAGACTATATATGTATGGTTAACAAATATTTTTATTCAAAGAGCAGATCAAAATAAACACTTGAGAAGAGGCAGCCTTTAAGGAAATTTGTTGTTCTATTTTTAAGTGTTACGCTTGGTTTTCTTCTTAAGGCACCCGTGAATGATTTGATATTTGAAAAAACTGGAAAGTTGCAAGGAATGTAATAAGAAAATAGCAGAACGAGCGATAATAAAGTTTACAAATCATTTATGGTATCTAAATAAAGAGTGTGCTGCATTATCATTTGATGGCCGAATTTATGTAGAGCAGAAGTATTAATTGGTTAAAAAAAAACAATGCAGAAAGTTACGATGAGCAACACACACTGAAGTCAAAAAAAGTTACTTTTATCAACAAATGATGTTTTACACTGTATCAATAAACATTTGTCAGCTGAGTTACTTTCGGCCAAGTTAAAAAAAAACTATCTGAGAGATTTCATATGTCAATGGAATTTTTACACATTGATCCTAGTGTTTGGAAGGATGATGACAGTTTTAAGAAGGGGCAAGAAATATTGAAGAACAAAATCAATATTTATTACAGATGGCTCGAAGTTACCGTAAATAATATCCGGGGTACAGCAGAAAAACTTTGAACAAATAAATATATAACAATTTTATTTTATTATATTATTAGTTAATATAATATTGAAAATTCCAAATTATGTGTGTATTTTTGGCAATAACAATTTTTTTTTTAAATAATATCAAGAATCTTAGTTTTTAGGCATTTAAAACCACTTGTGGCACGGGAAAGCACTGTCCAAAAATGATCAAATAATTCATGATTTATTCTGACCTTGGGTAGAATAAAACTGAGGGGTCCTACATACAAAAAAATAATATACACACATAAACATATATAGTATCCCAACGGGAAACGGAAGCGCGTACAAAGCGCTTCGGATGTGCATCAAGGAAAGCAAAAGCTGCTCCCAATGCGCTTCTCACTGCTTATCTTTTTTAACACACGATTTCATTGCGGGGATGCACATCTTTGGAAGCATATTGGATGCTGAATAGAAGCACATTTTCGGAAGCATATTATGTAAATGCGCTTCCTTGGATGCTGAGTAGAAACATATCTTAGGAGACATATGAAATGCTCTTCCTTGGATGTTGAGTAGAATCCCATTGAGCTTAAATTGAATAAAAACTCACTTAATTTTTTGTCTCCGATCGGACTCGAACCTAGCCAGTGTTCTGACATGCGCACATCTTAACTAACTGAGCTACTCTTGTTAGTACATAATATCATTGAAACTATAATTGTATTAGTTTTCTGTTGATGCTGCTGATTTGCGCGCTCTTTCTAATTCTAATGTTTTTGCTACTGTTAATGCTGCTGTTTCTCCTACTGCTAATCTTGGTTTACGACCTTCACTATTAATTTGCCTACGCATGCTCATAATCCTAATGCTCTTCGCTCTCCTGCGGCATTCTCTTTGATTGATTTAAATGTTGGTTCTCCTGCAGTTGAGACTGATAATACTCCGTGGAAAAAAGTTGTAAACAAAAAACGCAATAAACGTGCAATTGTTGTTGGCCAAAACTTAAATGATGAGTTAGCAGTTGTTGACCGTAAGAGATGGCTTCATCTATCTTCTTTTAAACCTTCGGTGACTGAAGATAATATTATTGACTATGTAGTTAATCATTCTAAGATTACAAGAAATAATATTTCGTGTTATAAATTGATAAAAAAAGATGTCCTAAATGAAACTCTAAAAAGAGTGAATTTTAAACTTGGTATTTCGTCTTCTCTTTATAATAAAATTGTTGATCCAGCCCTTTGGCCTGTCGATGTACGCGTTAAAGATTTTAAGTTTTTTCAAAAAAACGGAAATCAACCACTAAATTCGTAGCTGGTGTCACTAATGTTGATCAAAATCATTTAAAAATTTTTTATCAAAATGTTTCTGGTTTGAGAACTAAATCAAACTCAATCTATGCTGCAACTTCACAATGTGAATTCGATGTTTTCATTCTCACTGAAACATGGCTAAATAATAACTTTTTTAGTGAGGAATTTTTCGATGCCAATCAATATAATGTGTATCGTAAGGATCGTAACGCTATTTCAACCGGCTGTGTTCGTGGTGGCGGTGTTTTAATTGCTGTTAACTGTGCTTTGTATTCGTCTAAGGTTTCCTTGCATTATACTGATGAAATCATTGATCAGATCTGTATTGTAATTAAAGGCGTGTCTGAATCTATTTTTATTGCAGTATCATATATTCCGCCTAGCAGTGCCTTAGACCTATATAAATTGCACATTGATAATATTTCTTCATTAAATGCTGAAACTCTCTCAGAAAAAGATCACTTAATGGTTTTTGGTGATTTTAATCTGTCAGGAGTTATCTGGGCTGAGCTTCCGGGCGATAATTATCTCTCACCTAATAATGTTAGCAGTGACACAGAAGTGCATGTTATTGATAATTTTATGGAGCTTGGTCTTGCTCAGATTAATAATTGTTATAATATCCTTAGAAGATTATTAGATTTAGTATTTATTTCTACTGACATTAGCCACAATATCAAAGAATCTATTTTTCCGCTTTCAGCTACAACTTTACATCATATTCCTATTGAGATTGACATTTCTTTTTACAAATATCTAAATATCAATACTAACTTTGTTGCTTTTCATTTCAACTTTAAGGCTGGTAACTTTACATTAGTTAATAATGCCATTAGTCGCATAGACTGGCAACGAGAATTCTGTTTTCTTGACACTTCTGAGTGTTTTACTGTTTTTAAATCCCTGATCTCTAATATTTGTAATGAATTCATTCCAAAAGTTAAAGAACATATAAGTGTCCCTGGTATACAAAAGGGTTAAAAAATTTAAAAACCTGCGTTCTAAATTTTATAAAAAGTTTTTGATAACGAACCAAAACTTTTATTTTTTAAAATATAGATACTACATGCGAGAATTTAACTTTCTCGACAAATATCTTCACAAGCAATATTTATTGAAATTTGAAAATAATATTAAGGCAAATCCTAAATCTTTCTGGCGATTTGTTAAATCTAAAAAAGGATGTTCAAATATTCCATCGTCAATGTTTTTGGGAGAAAAATTTTCTAATGAAGCAACATGTATCGCAAATCTTTTTGCCAACTTTTTTAAGTCTAATTATGAATTGGCAAAGGATCATAGTTTAGAAGTATCCGATGATTTGATTCCTGTACTGGATTTTGGATCTCTTGTTTTAGATCTTAATGATATTTTAAAGGGTATTAGTGACGTCAAAAATTCAACTGTAAGCGATGTTGATGGTTTTTGTGCTTTTTTCATAAAAAATTGTGCTGTAAATCTTGCCTATCCTTTGATGATTATTTTTAATAAATCTCAGGTATTTTTCTGGACTCGTGGAAAGTGACATCTATTACCCCTTTACATAAATCTGGCTCTAAAAATAATATTGTAAATAACAGGCCTATTTCTAAATTATCAGTTGTGTCGAAACTCTTTGAGACTATAGTCAAAGATAAACTATTTTTTGCTGTTAAAAATATAATTTCACCCTGCCAGCATGGTTTTTTTTCTAAACGCTCGACTGTTACTAATTTAGCATTATTTTCTGAATACTGTCTATCAGCTTTTCAACTAGGAACTCAAGTGGATGTTATTTATACAGACTTTTCAAAAGCTTTTGATAAAGTTTCTCACTCCCTTTTGATCAAAAAATGTAAAATGTTAGGATTTCACTCAAATTTTTTAAAATGGTTAGAGTCTTATTTGCATAATCGTCAATGTGTTGTTTCTTTTGACAATGTCAAATCCTTTCCTTTTTATGCTACATCTGGTGTTCCCCAGGGCAGCATTTTGGGTCCCTTATTGTTTGTTGTATTTATTAATGATATTACGTCTTTATTTATCCATTGTGAATGTCTACTTTTTGCTGATGATTTAAAAATTTTTTCCAAAATCAGAAGTTTATCTGATGTTGCGCTTTTACAGGAAGAACTGGATAAACTTTATGTGTAGTGCAACAAAAACTTTCTTTTTCTTAATCTCAAGAAATGTGTTTGTATGTCCTTCTCTAAGTCTTTTGTAATTCTTCCTTCCTCCTATCATATTTCTAACTATCCACTTTCGCCAGTCCGTGAATTTAAAGACCTGGGTGTAGTGTTTGATTCTAATTTCTCGTTTCGCTCCCACCTTGACTTCATCATTCCAAAAGCTTATGCTATGCTAGCGTTTATTAAACGTAATGGATTGTGTTTTAATGATCCATACACTCTTAAGACCCTTTTTTCAAGTCTGGTCCGATCCAGGTTGGAATATGCATCTATCATCTGGAACCCTTTTTATGCTTCACATAAGGCGAGGCTTGAACGAGTGCAAGAATCCTTTACTCGATTTGCCCCACACACCCTTAATTTTGAAGGTTTTTCTCCATCTTACAATTCTCGTTGCCTTCTTCTTGGCATGAAAACCTTAGAAATCAGAAGAAATATTTTATCTCTTATCTATATCTTTGATATTGACTGTCCTGCACTTTTGAGTCTTATTAACTTCAATGTTCCTCAAAGAGCTCTTAGGTCTTGTGTGCCTTTTTATTTAGAAACAGTTCGAACTATTTATGCATCTAATGCTCCTGTCTTTAGAGCTTTAAAATTATTTAATGAGATAAATTTTAGTTCTAATTTAGATTTCTCAATTTCAAAAAATGCCATGAGGGCTCTTTTAAACAGTATCTTATTAATTATCTAGTCTGTAAGAATAATTGTTCATAGACTGAAATAAATAAATAAATAAAATGAAATTTTGAGTTATTGATTTCTATTGCCGCCATTTGATAATTCATATACATCAGGGGTTCTTAAACTTATGTAGTTCGAGGACCCTTATCGAGCTGAATTTTTTTTTGCGGAACCCATCCCAATCCTAGACTTTTGACGTCGTTTTATAGCTGAAAGGCTTGCCGGACAGTCTGGTTTTTGAAAGCTTTGTTCGGTTGTCAAACCAGACATAAAATGTCCGGTTATCTGAAAAGGTTAATGAACGAAGTATTTTGATTTTGCTTTAATTTTTCCGATTTTTAAAGGTCTTTTCAACGCTATGTCCGGTTTTTGAAGGTCAAAAAGCTGACAAGCGTGCAGATACTACTTTCTAATAAATATTGATACTTATACCATATATCTCTCTGTATTTTAGCAAATCTTACGCATTTATAGGGGCAAACATTTTTTATAAGGATTTTCCTGTAATTAAAACACAAAATGAAAAAAAATTTTGGAAATGTAAAAGAATTAAAAAAGTTACAAGTCAAAAGCTTAGAATATAAATTGTTTGTTTTTTCATATCTTTTTTAATAAATAAAATAATATATATTATATATAATGAAAATTATTTTTTTGATGACTATCGGATATTTTATAAACGAAATTTGTTATATTTTCTTCTGAAGAAGTTTTTACTTAATGAAAAGAATGATGTTGTTTTCTTCAAAACAAATCCGCAATGTCGGGCTCTATATTCGAAAGTTTTATCCTCAGGCCTGTTTCTACATTAAGCTTGTTTCTATACTTTGATTTTATATATAATAGTACCGAAAAAGCCTGTCCTCACAAATACTGTAACGAACCTCGCGCCGAGGTTTTAACTCGTCGGTGTCCAAGGTCTGGCTACAAAAATTTATATTTTTTGCAGGTGACTGACGAGAATTTATTTTCCAACAGAAATAAATAATAACAATACTGCTCCTTTTTCTTTTCAAAAACGTTATAATTTTATTCTCTTAAATCCATATTACTTAAACTATTTCTTAACTACCGATGAAAGTTTTAACGTTCGGACGCGTACGTCGTGTTTTCTCAGGCGCACGGTCGCATAGGTTCCACGCTGATTACTTCTGCTCTATTATAGCCCCGCCGTACGGGTTTTGGCACGGCTCAGTCACCGCCTGACAGATTCCGGACGCCGCTCTGTTCACATGGACGTCGGCGCAGCACGACGAATGTGTGGCAGAGTTTTACCGTTAGGTTTTGGATGCTCTCCCGCGGCCTCTGCTTGGTTTCAGTCGCACGGTTTCCGGCACAGCTCAGTTGCCGTACGATAGATCCCACAGATCTTTAGAACGCCGCTCTGCTCACACGAATGTCGGCACAGCTCAACAAGCGTATGGCAGAAACTTTAGACTACAGTCTACGCTACCCTGCACGGCTTCTGCTTGGTCTCAGTCGCACGGTTTCCGGCACAGCTCAGTTGCCGTACGATAGATCCCACAGATCTTTGGACGCTGTTCTGTTCACACGAATGTCGGCACAGCTCAACAAGCGTGTGGTAGAACCACCAATCAGCTACTTTCTATGCTACTGCTAACTACAACTAACTAGGGCTTACCAACTGCAGAGTTGTTTCCTCGCTGAGATCACCAGCCGACTGCGTGCCTACTACTGGTGTGCTACCCCTTTTATAGCCCTTTGTGCTGCGTGGTGTAGAGTTTGAACAGCTGTTTGTCAAGTCTCCACAAACAGCTGTTCCCTAAGTGTTGCCGTTCTACTTACTATATGTTACACAATTTTCTTAGCATAATTATTTTTAATACGTACAATTAATTTTTTCATAAGTAAATTAAATTAAATAATTCATGTTTTTTTTAAATAATTCAAAGTATAATTCGAAAAAGTACAGTATAACAAAAAAAATAAAAATATATTCCGCGTGATTTTGTGGGCGGAAACGCGGGTACCAACTTCCGCCTTCACACTTCCCCCTGACCTCGAACGAAGACTCTTGCGAAGCCGACTTTATTCATCCGGATATCGAACAATATCCCGTTTATTTTTTTCCACTTGTCCGAGCCTTTTACCTAGTGGTAGCGTGGCGATGAAGGACCGCAATTCTCTGATGGTGTATGGGGCGGTGGCGGTAATTGCTGCTGTTGTTGCTGTCCAGCTGATGTTAACGCAGTTGTTGTCAAAGATGGTGAGATATTAATGGATGATGAAGATGACTGTTGTGGCACAAAAGTTGGCGTTTGTTGTTGTGATTGCTGCTGTGGTTGTGGTGGCTGCTGAGGTTGTGGTTGTGGTTCTTTCGGCGCGGTTGCGGGTGACGGACGACGTATTGACGGCTGTGCTTTGTTTTCTGCCCCGAACTGACACGCTGCCGGTAGTCGTACCCTGGCACGCTGCAAAAATGGTCGGTTGTCGCATTGTAGGGCTGCGGTGCTTTCCCATGGGATGCTGATCCTCGCCTGAGTCGCCTCTCCGTAATCAGCATTTAGCACCCTAAGTTGGCGGGTAGCCCTATTCCGCTCTTGGGCCCGGCGTTGGATGGCGCGGATCAAACCGTTGTCCGGTTCTTGGTGACTTGACATCTTTACGCTTTGGGGTTGATTGCCTGTCTGTCTCGGAGGCTTGCGTTGCTGTGGAGTAGAAAAGAAAACGCGATGTTAGTTCCCTCATCGTGCTACGGTAGAGCTATATGTGGAAAGGTTTAATTTCGTTTAAGTGAGCCGTCCGAGTTAGTCTGTCATTGTCTTGTTTTAGCTGTACGATCACCGGGGAGGTGAATCCTATCACTTTGTATGGTCCCACGAATTTCGGGGCCAACTTGGCTGCAAAGCTCTCAACAGCTTTGGACAGGGGATGTTGTCGGACTAGCACCAGTTGCCCCACTGTCGGTTTCCACTGTCTTCTCCGTAGGTTATAGTGTCTTGCTTGATCTTTGGCAGCCTTAGACAAGTTATGTTTCACGATCTTGAACACTTCTTGAAGTGCAGCGGCTCTAGATTCAGGGTTTAGTGCTGGTGTTCCCGTGCCTTTGGTGACTTCGTCATACAGTGCTCTTGGTAAACGTGGCTCGCGTCCTTGCGTTAGGAATGCCGGGCTGTATCCTGTGCTCTCTGATTGGCTAGTGTTGATCGCGAGAGTAACTTCTGGTAGCTGTTCGTCCCAGGACTTCTGGTGATTGCCCACAAGCTGCGCTATCATCGTCTTGACTGTTCGGTTGACTCGTTCCGTAGGGTTTTCTTGTGGGGTATATGGTGCGGTAAATCTCTGCTGCACCCCTATTTCCTGGAAATACTTCTTGACGCTCCGACTAGTAAACTGTGACCCATTATCGGTGATGAAGAGCTTAGGTATACCATATTTTGCCAGAATTCTCTCTCGGAACGCCTTAATTACCCCATCGGCAGTAGCTTTGCGCAGTGGGACTAACTCAGTCCACTTTGAAAATTTATCAAAAAAAACCAGCATCATGCTGTTTCCATGCTTTGATCGTGGTAGCGGACCGACGAAATCAGCACACACCGTTGCCCATGGCTCATCTGGGACTGACGTTAGCATCTCCCCCGCAGGAGCCTGTTGGCTAACCTTGTAGCGTTGGCAGGAATCACAGCTCCTTACATATTTGCTGATATCCCGGAACATCCCCGGCCAATAATACTTGTTGGCTACGCGTGCAATGGTTTTCCGTATACCTAGGTGTCCGGCACTTGGACTGTCATGATTCTCGGACATTACGCGTTTCCGGAGTGCTGTCGCCACGCACAGCTTCCATTGAGCGCAGTCCTCATCGCCTGTGTGCTGTAGAAGATGTCTGTAAAGCTGCCCTCCAACTTCTGCGAAGTCCGGAAATTTCTCGGGCTCCTTGAGGATCTCCGCCCTCTTTTTTTTAAGCCAGGTACAATCTGCAGCATCACCTTCATTCACGGTCGCCAACTGCAGGGTTTCTCTAGGTTGCCGGGACAGAGCATCTGCAACGACATTTTGTTTTCCTTTCCGGTATTGGACAGTAAATTGATATTGTTGCAATTCAAGCGCCCAACGCGCAATTCTCCCGGTTGGGCTTTCGATGGAGTTCATCCACTTCAACGACAGGTGGTCTGTGATTACGACAAATTTGTATCCTTCCAAATAAGGTCTCATTTTTCGAATACCCCACACAATCGCTAGACATTCTTTTTCGGTGGGTGAATAATTCCTCTCTGCATTGTTCAGGCTTCGACTGGCATAGGCTATCACACGTTCTTCCCCCTTTAAGACTTGCGTCAACACTGCTCCTAGTCCGTGATCACTTGCGTCAGTCTGCAACGTGAAGGTCTGACTGAAGTCAGGGCACGTTAAAACTGGGGCCTCTGTGAGTTTCAGCTTCAATGCTTCGAACGCTCGTTGTTGATCTTCCCCCCATTTCCAATGTTTCCCTTTCTTCAACATGGATGTCAGCGGCTGCACGACTGCAGCGAAGTCAGGAACAAATCGCCTATACCAGGATGCTATGCCGAGGAATCGTCGCACACCGCGGAAGTTCTGTGGGGGTGAAAGTTCTCGGATCGCCGCGACTTTGTCTGGATCTGTCTGAATCCCTTCGCCACTGACTACGTGACCCAAGTATTTTATCTTCGTTTTGAAAAAATCGCACTTTTCAGGGTTTATCCGGAGATTAGCCTCTTGCAGTCGTCGGAAAACCTCCCGCAAATTGTCCATGTGTTCTTTCAATGTACGACCTGTCACCACAATGTCATCTAAATATGCAAAAGCAAATGGCTCCATATCCGCCCCGATAATTCTGTCCAGTGCGCGCTGAAATGTTGCGGGCGCTGAATGCAATCCAAACGGCATCACTCGCCACTGGAACAGACCACGCCCTGGAACGGTGAACGCCGTAAACTGTTTGCTATCTGCTGCCATTGGAATCTGCCAGTAGCCGTCTTTCAGGTCCAAGCTACTGACGAATTTCGCATCCCGTAGTCGGTCTAGTATGTGGGTTATGCGTGGGAGAGGGTATGCATCGGGTACCGACTTACTGTTTAACTGACGGTAGTCAATGCACAACCGCCATGACCCTGTTTTCTTTTTGACGAGCACTATTGGTGCGCTGTATGGGCTGTGGGAGGGCTCAATACATTCCTTTACCAATAATTTATTGATCTCCTCATTGATTACTGCTTGCATGGCGGGATTCCTGGGTATGTACCGTTGTTTGACGGGTCGGTCGTCTGTCATCACGATGCGGTGCTCTGCAATATGTGTCATTCCCTTCAGTCCCTCAAACCTTCGCAATTCTTCTGGCAGAAATTGATCAATTAGCTGCTGCGATTCGTCAGCTCCCAGAACTTCTCCTGATTTATCTCTGAAATCAGCTGTGCCCACTATTGCACTTTCGGCCGCGAGACCTTCTGCGGGTTCTATCGACAGCTCACGTGGTTGTTCTTTAGGCACTCCTTGTACTTGCTTTCGATGCCGTCTACGTTGGTTTCTTCGTGGTTCTTGCTGCCTCTTCTGTCTTGGTTCCAGAGATGAGGGGGGAACCTTTTGTGGGTCGTTACTAGGATTCTGAACGGGAATGATTGCACTTACCATACATCTTGCTTGCTCCTCGGGGTTCCTTCCGTCTAACGTAATCACCTCGCCAGCAATATGAATGGTTGTACCACTTTCGGTCAAGAAGTCCAGACCCAGGATGACATCTTCGGTGGCGTCTGGCATAATGACGAATCGAAACCTCCTCTGGTGGCAGCCAAACTGGATGATGGTGTCCACGGCGGAATCTAGCGGTCGGGTTGTTCCGTCTGCCAACACTACTTCTTCTTGATACCTCACCTTTGTGGCCCTTTCTCCTAGTGTCTCCGCAAATGACTCCCGTAGAAAGCTCACCGTTGCTCCTGTATCGATAGTTGCCGCCACCTGCTCTCCGCCAACCATCATGTTGGCGTATACTCTTCTGCAGTTATTGTAGCTTGGTTTTAATTGGTTCGAGAGGCGTCTTCTGGAGGATGCGCCTCCTCTCGATTCGCGCGTCCTCCTGTGCCGTTTCCCGAAGACCGACAACAATATATTGTACGTACTCCGACTTTTCCGCAGTCCCAGCAAAATAACCGCGTAGGACTTTGACATACTCTGGCCAGATGTCCGTCCTGTCCACAACGTCGGCAGGCGGTTCGTACGTTAATCGCCTCTGTACTCGTCTCCGTCATCATTTTGTGCTGTTCAGCCCGACCTTTACTTCTGGAGGGTTGTTCGGCTTCCCTTTCCTGTATGCCCTCGAGGTCTTCCGCCAACCCGATCAGGTCTGTAAGCGTGACGAAGTCTTTCCGCTTAATATACCATTGGTACTCGGGTAGGCAATTTCTAAAAATCCGCTCTAAGCTTTGTTCATCCGAGTAATTTGCATAACGCATCATTGTCTGAAGTGCTAGCAGGAAGTCTTTGAATTTCTCTCCCTTCCGCTGGAATCGTTTCCTGATGTTGTCATCCAATGTTTCAAAGTAACGGGGTGGTAGGAAGAAATCTAGGAAACTGTGTTTGAATAACTCCCACGTGGTTACTTTTTGGTTATTATTCCGGTACCAAGCGAGAGCTTTGTCCTTTAACAGCTCCGGCATAGTCCGCGGGAGGTGATCCATTACTAGTCCGTCTGCCTCAGCCAACTCCTCTACCCTTTCAATAAAGGCCAGTGGTTCACTGGAGCCGTCATATTGCAGTGTCCATTTTCTCACTTGATTCATTGTGGTGGGATTGTATTGCCTAAGTTCGCCAATTTCCGCCTGCTGTAGAAGGTATATAGCTTGATTGCTCGACTCCGTGTTGAGCGTTGCTTGGTCCCGATTTACGGCCACGGCGGTAATATTGGTGTTGATATTTTCCTCGCGTTGGTTTACCATACCTGATTATTCGTGTGTTTTTTTTTCGTGTGTGTTTTTCACTTTCACTTTTCACTGACACTTTGTTTCAATGTTTTTTTTTTTCAGACTTTGTTTGGGCTCTTTTTCAAGGGTTGCCTCTTTTCTTGGGTTTTTTTTTTTTCTTTGCGTCACTATTTTTATTCTGCACTAATGGGCTTTTAACAAGGGCCGCCTCTTTTGTTGTTTTTTTCTTTTTCTTGTGTTTTTTTTTCCTTTGCTTCACCAACTTAGTTTATTCGTTTTCCGTTCATGTAAAGATAATACGATTTCTTTTTGTAGTTACGCCGCGTACCGCACTCGTAATAGGATTAAAGTATTATGATTGTTATTACTATTTCCGTTTCTTTCAACCGTTTCGCCAGCCAAGGTCCCTGCTCGGGCGCCATTGTAACGAACCTCGCGCCGAGGTTTTAACTCGTCGGTGTCCAAGGTCTGGCTACAAAAATTTATATTTTTTGCAGGTGACTGACGAGAATTTATTTTCCAACAGAAATAAATAATAACAATACTGCTCCTTTTTCTTTTCAAAAACGTTATAATTTTATTCTCTTAAATCCATATTACTTAAACTATTTCTTAACTACCGATGAAAGTTTTAACGTTCGGACGCGTACGTCGTGTTTTCTCAGGCGCACGGTCGCATAGGTTCCACGCTGATTACTTCTGCTCTATTATAGCCCCGCCGTACGGGTTTTGGCACGGCTCAGTCACCGCCTGACAGATTCCGGACGCCGCTCTGTTCACATGGACGTCGGCGCAGCACGACGGATGTGTGGCAGAGTTTTACCGTTAGGTTTTGGATGCTCTCCCGCGGCCTCTGCTTGGTTTCAGTCGCACGGTTTCCGGCACAGCTCAGTTGCCGTACGATAGATCCCACAGATCTTTAGAACGCCGCTCTGCTCACACGAATGTCGGCACAGCTCAACAAGCGTATGGCAGAAACTTTAGACTACAGTCTACGCTACCCTGCACGGCTTCTGCTTGGTCTCAGTCGCACGGTTTCCGGCACAGCTCAGTTGCCGTACGATAGATCCCACAGATCTTTGGACGCTGTTCTGTTCACACGAATGTCGGCACAGCTCAACAAGCGTGTGGTAGAACCACCAATCAGCTACTTTCTATGCTACTGCTAACTACAACTAACTAGGGCTTACCAACTGCAGAGTTGTTTCCTCGCTGAGATCACCAGCCGACTGCGTGCCTACTACTGGTGTGCTACCCCTTTTATAGCCCTTTGTGCTGCGTGGTGTAGAGTTTGAACAGCTGTTTGTCAAGTCTCCACAAACAGCTGTTCCCTAAGTGTTGCCGTTCTACTTACTATATGTTACACAATTTTCTTAGCATAATTATTTTTAATACGTACAATTAATTTTTTCATAAGTAAATTAAATTAAATAATTCATGTTTTTTTTAAATAATTCAAAGTATAATTCGAAAAAGTACAGTATAACAAAAAAAATAAAAATATATTCCGCGTGATTTTGTGGGCGGAAACGCGGGTACCAACTTCCGCCTTCACAATACGTAGTACAAAACGGAATCAAGTTTTGGATGCCCTTATTAGCAAGTGCAGAGTAATCGGATTTTAGGAGTAACTAATAGTTAGTTAGTTCAATTTTATTGAGCTTTAGTTTCAAAGAACTATCGCAAGAGATAGCCACGAGTATATCTTGCTATACTGCCGATAATTGCTTAGCAATACTAACATCTGTGTTGAATGGATCCCTGATCCAGTCGTTGCCAGAATCAGGACAGCAAAAATACTTACGAAAGCTGCTTTTTTGAGCCATTAACTGTTTGACAAAAATCATCGCTTTTCATTATCGAGCTCTTTATTAGAAAATTCTATAAAATCACTGAATGTTGGAAAAGACTCATTCACACACTTTTGAATGCGTTTTGACCATAATTCGATTTTTTTTGTTGTTGTCAAAGAGTGAAAAGAGTTAGGTGCTGGGCATCCCGGGTTTGAACAAAAGTAAAGGCACAATTTGTTTTTTATAAATATGTCCAATCATTCAAAAAGCCATGTAGAATTTTTAATAAATGAGTTATTTGAATATAGCGAAAAGTTTGATGATATAAAATTATTTGGTGTCAAAATTATTTCGCGGACCCCTGAAACGGATTTGCGGACCCTCAAGAGTCCGCGGACCACACTTTAATAATCTCTGATATACATGATATATGTACTTTTAGCATGCTTAAATATAAGATCAAGAGAGTTGGCTGATGTCGTTGGCGCATGTAACAGCACGGAAAGCCTAGGTTCAGACCCCAGTGGATGCGCAATAAAAGTTTTTTTTTTTAAATTAAATAGAATTTTGAAGTAAATGATTCCGGAGAAGCACATCAGACATGCTCCCCTTGGAAACTGCTTCCAGATTTCCTGTTGGGGTATTTCATTTCATGTCAATTCATTTACACGGTTCGCTTGAAGCAAGATCAAGATCGAAAAAATTGTCAACCAAATCTGAAAATGCACAATTAATATATAGTGTCTTGAGATTCAAAATACGAAATCGGATCTGCTCATTTACTCGTTTCCTGGCCATTTTTAGATTTTACTTTGGCTGACATGGTTTGTTTCAAGCAAGATCAAAATCGGTGGTAATTAAGGAATTATACCGTTCATCGATTTGATTGAAAATTATTTTTTATGCCCATTTAAAGTTTTAGTGTCAGAGCTTGAAAAATCGTTGAAAATTGTTTCAAAATAGTCGAATTTTCATCCAAATCAAAATAATTAACTTTTGTCTTCTGATTCTAATAGAGCTTCTGATTCTCTGTCAGAATCTTTCAGAAATTTTGAAAATTGTTGAAAATTGACGGAGTTATAGCGCTTTTTCTGAAAAAAATAAGGCTGATTTTCTCAAAAACCCCAACATTTTTTTCGCTTAAAATTTTATTGTGGATTTGTTTTAATATGATAAAGAAATGACATGAGGTTAATGCCTGTTAACCCGCATTTGAGGTGAGGAGATTTTTTTCCCTAAAATTAAAAATGTCAATTTTTTTTTTCATCATTGCCAAGCCACTCTACGGTACTATTTTCAAAGCAAATAACAACAACAACATTCCAAATTACTTTCTGCAAGTCCTGCTTGCATTCTGCATACTTTTTTTCACCGTTATTTTCTTAATAACATTTTATCTTAGGAAATATAGAAAAACATTGTAACATAGTTTATATTAATTTGTCCTTTCAAAATTTGACAGCTAAATCTGGTTCCGTAGCTGTCAAAAAATAGTTCTACTCAATTTATTTGTTTACATTTTGCATTGGATTTTGACAAATACGGAGCCAGATGTAGCTGTCAAATTTTGATAGGACAAATTAATATAACGTATGTATACTGTTCTCTTCATGAATATGTTGAAAAATATAGAAATTGAAGAATATTTTGATAATTGTAAAATAATTTCAATTCAAACTATAAGACAAAAGAGTTTTTGTTTGAAGTAGGCGCTCAGCAAATCAAACAAGATGAATATTATTTTTATTTTTCAGTTTGAACTGAAAAACGCATGTAGTTGATCAAGGGATCAAGGAGGCTGAAGCCCCCAATATAAATATTTTTGAATTTGCATAGGTTTAAGCCCAAATATAACTAGCACGTCGGCAGTGGCAGTGTATTTTCGGCTTGTGCAAAAAATATTGATTATCAATATTCGCGATATTTTTTTCGATAGATTTCGGCGATGTTTTTTATTTTTATATATCGATAATCGATTGTATATTTCGACTATCAAATTTCAAAATTATATTTTTGTTTAAAGGTGGTTCTGTATCCAATTGTAAAAGCACTCGTGTGGTCCTAGCTTAACAAGGCAATTATCTTGTTAAACTCAAATAAATACAACCGTGAAAAGCTACACCATCTCTTTGATGATATAAATGCGTTTGTTCGTTTTGACAGGACGTCACCCCAATTTACTTGTTGCTCCATTTGAGGAGCTAGACGCATCAAATGCATTTTTCGAAAAATTTTTAAATTTTTAGTCTGAGAGCAATTTCACTTTCGTAGTTTTGCACATTATATAGGTCTTAGTAGATTTAAAATAACCGCATAAGAACAAACATTAAATTTCATGCAGAAGTAATTGAAAAATGGCCTTAACTCAACCTTATCTCCATTTTTCTTAACTCGACTTTAGCTGTTATTCCATGTTGCCGCAGGTAATTTGCTTAGTTTTAATTTAAATATCTTAAAAGTTCATGTATTGCTTAGCTTAGCCTTTCACTTAGGATAAAAAACCTTCATGTTACCTAACCTATGAAACGTGCCATCATTAGTCCCGCCGTGCAGTTGCTGATTTCTATGCGCTGCACAGTGTTTCGACTAGAACAAGCTAGCTGGACAAAAGTATTTTTTGCATTTTTGTATTTGTTGGATCGAAAATAACCCCCTAGGGTTAGCTTATGGACGCGAAAACTATCTGGCCAATTTTGAAGAAATTTTTACAGTATATTAGTATCGATCAAGCGGCTGTCATAGAATATAAAAATTTTATTTAGGGTGGCCCTCCATACAAAAATATTTTTAAAATATAATTTTCACAAAGACCACTAAATCGATTCACATGGAATTTACACCAAGTATATTTTATATTAAAAGGCATAGCTTAGGCTATAAGGGTGGCCCTCATACAAATATATTTTTAAAATATCATTTTCACGAAGACCGGTTAATCGATTCACACCGAATTTACACCACTTAGCTTTTATATTAAAAGTTTTTATCGTTTTTCGTGGATTTTTCCCATTCCTGGTATGTACTCTAAAAACAAACAAAATATATATGTGCAAAAGTGTGCAGAAAGATATTGTTTTCAGAAGAAGCAGTGAAAGAATAGCTTTCATTAAAAAAAAAAGTGGCTGTATGAATACAAATCTTTTCTACTCTCCCAAAGTTAGGAAACTAAATTTATTATTTAACTCTATTAAAACATCTATTTGTTGTTGTTTTCAATCAAAAACTATAATATTATTTTTCACTTTTTATATTAATTTCATTAGTACTTACCTTCAACTTTGAAGTCCATTAAAAAAAATGTTTCTTTAATATTGACAAATAGCAAAATTAATATTTTTCCACAACTACTGAATCACAAGTTTTCAGAAATTAAAAAAAGAACAAAACAACTTCTCTCACTTCAACCGTCTGAAACTGTAAATTTACTTGCAGAAAACAAAAATATTTGTTGGTTTCCTAGCTTTTAGAGTATTTGTTGTAAAACCATACCGCTATTTTCTTTAAACGAGAGATTCACTTTTGTCCAGCTAGCATACACTAGACGCAACACTGTGCGCTGGATCGTTTGAAAAATCAATATGCAAGAGAAAAGTACTTTTTGTTTTTATTAATGAATTTTGAGTTTAATAACTTTTTGTTTAGCCATGCGATGCTTTCGCAGTTTATTTATTTATTTGCATCAAAGTAAACGTAATCCTAAAAGGGTTACTCAAAAAATTATTTAATGGCCGCATTCGCTAGCCATTGCCAGCCAATGCCCACGGGCCAGTTACAGTTACCTGTTAACACAACTCGTCCTGGTTGCATTATTAATTATGATTTATTTACTTTGATTTTACACTTCACTCACTTATGACCAAAATTAGACTAAACGAATAATCATAACTTAAATCATAAAGAAACCTAAAATATTGTATCCTAATTCCTGACACAGCGGTCTCACGCTAACCGTGGGATCGCCAATTTGCACTAGATACGTGTGCAAGCAATAAGCAGACGAGGTGCAACGTGACTCGTGCTGGTACGATGAACTCGAGTATGCA
>CAVLEK010000013.1:0-44850 GCA_963662105.1 Meiosimyza platycephala
GGTGGCCTCTCCCATACAAAAAAAGTAACTAAAACGCTACCTCAATTTTCACATTGAAAATCTCTAGCGAAATGAGATGAACATATTCACCAATACTGTGAAAATTTCCACCTACACATCTATTTAGTTTCATTCACTAAAAAAAAGGTGCTCATTTTTCACTTTCAAAAACCCTAGCAAGTTGAGATATATTTCACGACCATTTTGCCCCTCCTTCCTAGGTACGCTACTGTGAGTAAATTTAATTTTTCATAAAATTTTAACGAAATCGGACAGAAACTCTATCTGCGCCGTTTTGAGCTAGGAAGCTTAAATTTTGGGACAATAATTTTTAAACGTCATGCTAAAATATATAACAATAAACTAGAAGAAAAGTATTATAGTATTTATGAGTATTTTTTCAATAAAATCAATAAAAAATAAGTTATAGTCCTTAAATGATATTTTTCTCAAAAATGTTGGTTTATTTTTTGGTTTAATTTTTCATTTTCAATTTTACAGTAAAATGTATTTCAATAAAAATTATAGAGAATTAAATTGCCAAGTTTTATCAAAATCAGAAGGGTGCAACATATAAAAAAAATTTTATACCGAACGACCTGCGACAAAATCCCATGCGCGAGTTAACGCAACCATACATTCGTCATCGCTGGTTTATATTTAAGCTACAATTTAACTCTTTATTTTTTATATTTTGTATATTCCTTTATTCGTATGAAGTAAACAAAATACAGCCGTTGAAAAATACTTAAGAACAGTGTTTAGTTTTCATTGTAGTATTTTATTCATTTAAATTATTTGATGTTCTTACAAATTATGCTTCATTTTATGAATTAAAGATATTTATAATAATATTAATAATATTAAGACGAAAAAATAAAATATTTAGCTTCAATTGCAAACAAAAATTTAAAAATAACAAATATAACGAGGAAAAATACTTTTTTGCAAAGCCTTTTTGCTTTATCACAGCCGCACAGCGCCGTTGCATCGATTCAATTAAGGCCCAACATCGTTCCACAGGAATGACCTCCCAGGATTCTTTTGTTCTTTCGAACAAGTGGTCGAAATTCGTGATATTTTGCGTATTGAGTGCATACTTCACGTCATTCCACAGATGCTTATCCAGAACAGTAATAGAATTGTCTTGACAAAATTTTTTCGCAACTCTAGACGTGTTTTTAGGGTCATTGTCTTGCTGAAATTTCCATATGACCAGCCAATTCTCTTCCGTCCATGGTAACATTACGTCCTGGAGAATCCTAACATATTGAATTACATCCATCGTACCTACAATTCGGTGTATTGCCCCGACTCCACTCCACGAAAAGCATTCCCAAATCATTATTGATCCGCCACCGTGCTTGACTACTGGTGAAACGTATTTTGGATGAAATGCCGCTCCTTTTGGTCGCCGTACATACTTTCTACCATCTGGCCCCATTCTAATTATCTTTGTTTCATCATTAAAAAAATATGGTGCCACTGGTTTTCGGTCCAAGAGATGTGAATTCGAGCAAATTTAACTCGTCGTTCTTCTTCTTGTTTTCTTATAAAAAAATTTAAAGTTGACCGAAAAAAAAAACAAAAAATACCGATTTTCTGCTTTCAAGTTGCAAAATCGGCCAATATTGTTTTACCACTGATCGCGTTGAACAATATTTTTAATGTATTTTTATCTGCTTAAAAGAATGCCGTGAACCGAATATCATTATCTTATTTCAAAACCAAGATATCTACATTTTTCTAAATTAACATATATTACCATAACATAATTAACATACATTTTTTATAAGAAAAAAAGAAGAAGAAGAAAAACTAATCACGGATTCAAGTTCCTCGATTGATAATAGCTGCTTAGAACAAAAAAAAAATTAATCAGCTTAATATGTATATACATGTACATGTATGTACATATGTCAACGCCGAATCGAAAAATTTCAGGTCTACTAATTTAGAAAAATGCAGATATCTTGGTTTTGAAAGAAGATATTGATATGTGGGTTTACGGTTTTCTCGTAAGCAAATACAAATAAAGTTACATTAAAAATAATATATAACTAGATCGGCGGAAAAATATTATATCAAGATTTTGCAACTTGAAAGTAGAAAATCGGCATTTTTTAATTTTCGTCCGGGCAATTTTCAATTTTTATAAGAAAAAAACAAGAAGAAGAAAAACTAACCACGGATTCGAATTCCTCGATTGATAATAGTTCGAAAAGCATACCCACTTTGTTGCAAAATTTGATAACCTCTTTAGCATGCACCATTTTTTAAATCAATATTTTCGAAACTGGGTAGGCAACTTAAAACAGGCGGCGGCAATCCAGTTTTCAAAATTGATGAAAATCCTTATGGGTTGTTTTGTCTAGACATATAGGGCTATTGTAATCCACTGACACATCGTGAAAAAAATCAAAAAGTTTTTATTTTGAACCGCTCTAATGTATATAAACACCGAGATATACTCAAAAAATCGTTAAAAAAATGAAAATGTCGAAAAAAATCGGCTGGACGTTCGATTTCGCGGTTCGCGGACTTTGACACTGGAAGGGTCCCCCAGCATTATCCCTGAAAAAAATCGCGTTTGCGTTTGCAAACACACAAAATATTCTCACTTCCTTTGTATTTTATTTTTGAAAACTTATTTGTATGGCGCGAATGGGACTTTGGGACTTTTTTATATGTTACACCCTTTTGATTTTAATAAAACTTGGCACATTACTAAAGAACATATGGAGAAAGATTTGGAATTTTTTCTAAAGTGGTAACTCAAAAGCAATTAACATGAAATATTAAATAAAATTTTTATTGACAAATTTTAATGCTTATATACAACGGATCAAATTATCAAAAAAATATTTTTATAAACTCTAGAATGCCTTCTTACCTCTCAATTTAAGTTTACCTTCCTAGATTTAGTAGCTTAGAAAATTTATGAGTTCAAAGAAAAGTCCGTTTCGGACAGTTTTTTTTTATATACATATCTTAATAACGCGCCATCATTGACACGAAATATATACTACCAATCACATGCCCTACATGTTGGTGTACGTTACAATATAGGTTCCTTTTGGGGGCCCATTCATCATGCAAACACGGCTAGACCCTTTAGGAAAATAGCTATATCTAATCGGCTTATTAAATAAAAAACTAAGAGGCTGACTCAGCACAGAGCTACACATAACTAGTAGTCGCAGGAATAATAGTACCGGAGGCAGCGGTGCATTTTGCGAAGCAATTTCCTTCCGCTTAATTTTTTTTTTCAATAACTCGGAAAATAAGAAAAGTATGTTAGGACCAATGTTGTAGAGAAGAAAAAGGAACATCGATTTCATGCCAGAAAAGTTCCCAAACGAAAATATTTGACCCACTTTTCACCGTTTTAAAGTTTCCGGTAAATTCTGTAATTTTGAGCAAAAATAGTTATTTTGGGAGCCGCATTCTCAGATTCAAACAACTAATGTTAATTTAAGACTTTCAATAAAAACCGTATATTTTCGAAAATGGAAATGGTCATTAATAATTTTAGAACTATGAAAAGTGGGTCAAATCTTGTCATACGGAAACTTTTCAGACAATATATCGATGTATTTTTATCTCCTCTACAACACTAGTCTTAATATATTTTTCTACTTCTGGCTTACTTTTCGAGTTAATGCGCAAAACTATTTAGTCGGCCTCTTACAACCAGGCCCACCACTATTCTGACGGCGGACGCTTATTTCGATTATCAGCTATACTTAAACTATCATTTGCAAAAAAAATGAAGCGGGAAGAAATTGCAAAATGCAACGCTGCCCCCCGTACTATAAGGAGTGAGTCATCAGAAATTAGTAGTTACATTGAAAAATAAATATACCTTAGTAACCACAGATTCAATTTTCAAAAGGAATATATTTTTTTAACGCAAATTTAATTCAAATAAAGAAAATAATAGTAAAAAAAAGCATTAATTTTGAAGCGTAGAGTTTTTTACTTTGTCTGGAATACCTCTTATTAGTGCTTTGATGGTATTTTTTTGGATCTTTTGGCTCGACGCGCACCACTGGCGTCTAAATTCTGTTATGTCCTTGCTTGTCCCTTTTGCTGACCTTAATTGCCTTTTCACTAGAACCCAATATCTCTCCATTGGCAGGAGTTCAGGGAAATTGGGTGGGTTCGCTTCTATCGGAACGAAAGTAATGTTATTTTGCAGGTACCACTCAAAAGCCGCTTTACTGTAGTGACACGAAGCAAGAACAGGACGAAAAAGGAAAATACCTAATGATCTCTTAAAAATTGTCGGAGCCTCTTTTGAAGCATTCCATGATGTTGATTGTGCCTGTGGTCACGAAACTTTGGCTTCTTTTACCGCAACTGCAAATTTCCCGCCAAACAAGAACTTTTCTGGGAAATTTTTTATTATTTTTTTGTGTTTTAAATGTCCCCTAGCGTTGGCAACATAAAATTCTTTGCCAGGAAACTGAGAAATGTCGGAAAGGCCTAACGTTTCGTCAAACATAATGCAACATTTGAATTTGGACACAAAATATTTACTCAGCATTCCGATCCGGCACTTTACTGCACCGAAAAAAAAACTTACTCCGTTTAAGGAAAAATGCCTAAATGTAAGGAAAAAGTGTCCTTCAATACGAGCTAAAGCCATGGGCTCCTCAAAATAAGTACGTTGGATTCCTTAGTACAAGTAAATGTTGCTGCTTTGAAATAAGGAAAAGTTTACTCAATGTGAGGAGAAGGTTATAAAACTGAGGAAAATTTTACTTTTTCTAAGGAAGAAGGTATCCTTAACTGAAAGAAATTTACTTAAAATAAATTCGCTGATTTCAAAAAAAATTTGTTATTTTTCATTTCCTCTATTTTCTTATTTGTTGGTTACTTATTGTCAGTCATTCTTATTTTAATTGTAACACGTTTTTAAAACTTCAAAGGAGAACTTAAATTTTTTTTTTACCTGTCACCCGATCAGAGAATTGAACCTGTGTTCTGCGCCATGCCACTGTTCAAAGATGCTCATCTTACCCAACTCAGCCACCAACAGCATTTTTAAGACATACTAAAATGATGTTGTTAAACTGCGCATGTAACAACCATTGTCTGATCAGGGAAGCTTCGGTTCATTCCCGGCGACGACATATTTTTTTTTTTTTAATTTTTTTATTTTTTTATTTAAAAACAAGTAGAGAACTATAAATATATAGACAAAAACAGAATATTTACGAGAAGAATAGATATTAATTAGTTGCCACTCATTTATTAAGGAAAATTTTCCTACGTTATAGTAAATTTTTTGAAGAAACTAACTAAAACTGAGTACGATTTTCCTTAAACAAAACATTCCATGAGATTGAGGAAATTTTTACTCAAATGAGGAACAAGTTGTCCTCAAAAAATCTTTCCAAAGAAAAATTTACTATTTCAAAGGAAAATTTTACTAAAACCACAAACTCTATATTTGAGGAAGAGCGTTGACTTGCTTTAATGAAACATGAACTCATTTCAAAGGACTCAATTACTAAATGAGACGATATTTTCATCAATATGAGGAAAAATAACTTAGATTAAGGAAAATTTTTGCAGTAAATCGGAGGAAGCCAGTTCTTCAAATTTAGTACGGTTTTTTTTTTCGATGTGAACTTTGTAGGTCTTCAGCCTAGCCTCTCCTTTCACTCTTCGCACAATTGACTCCGAGGAATCTGCTAGCTGAGCGGATTTTCTTCATGAGAGGTTTTGATTTTCCTTCAGCATTGTTACGACCTTATTTGCGTTATTAAGGTCACCACAATTTTTTTTCCAGCGCGTTCCTTGCTTTTGATTTATGCTAACGTCTGCTTTGAAATTTCATTTTACCCGGGATATCGAATTTATGCTAACTTTAGCATTCCTTGCAATCCTTTTGAAGTCATATTGCGGGTTACATAAAAAAATTTTATAATTTTTTTCACGCACTTCTATTTTACTGCTCATGTGTTCGCAAATTAATAGATGAGTAATGCAAAGTGATATGAAATAGTATTTGACATGATTTTTTAAGCTAACCTAAATTAAAATTTTTAAGCTAGCTAAATTATTTTAAATTGTTTTTGATGAAAGAAGTTATAAGCAAAAACGTGTGCACTAATTTCTAATGACGCACTCCTTACCATCAGGTCCGAAGCTGAAGTCATCATTAACAGATGGGATATATTTCTCTATGATGTCAGGTGAGAAAGATATCTCACTAATCGAAACTAAAGGGTCGTTATCCATATATTCAAAATAGTTGACGTCAGTATTGTTATATTTTGGCTCGTGTGTTGTAATAATTAATTTTATTTTGCTTCTCCTATTTCAATCCCAAAAATATGGTCTACATTTTTAGCCCTATTAGGTGTAACGTTAAGTGTAAGCCTCGTAAAATTTACGACTAACGATTTCAATATTAAAATTACCAAAAGACGGCATTTTTTTTATTTATTAAGTTTTTTTGAGGAATTGTTTTTAGAATAAAAAAAAATTAATAGTTATATTTAGCAAAATCAAGGACGATGTTCAGCGAAAAACGCTTGCTCGTTTTTTTGAAGGACAGACATAAACGTGCTTCATTTGGTAGGCCCAAATAGTCTTCCTTCCACACCCACTGATGTCAGTGAAATATTTTCATTGTGGGAGCGTATCGAGAAGCGCATTCTTTTGACATGCGAACTTTGGTCACCTATATCGATTTTGAAGTCTTACTCACAAAGATTTTCCATTTCTTGCGATTACGCTCGATGCTGTTTAGGAGATTTTTTAACATATTTTTATGTTACTTTTTGGTGTTTTTTCTCAAATCTTAGCGTCTTGGACATATAGAACATACTTAAATGTTTTTGCAAACGGTTTTCGAATTTCTGTTCTAACCTCTCGGGCACAATGAGCATCTTTCTTTTAATTTGGAAGCCCCACCTGGAGATCAATTTATTCTAATTCATTTAAAGTCCGGCATGTTTCAAGTGCAAGAACCTAACCCTAGAACCTCTACGGAATTTGGCTACAGCCCCATGATTCATGTAGGCACTCTTCCACTAGCAAAACTTGACTGACCGAATTTTAAATACGAACAATAAAAGTCATATCCCAACTGCAATACTACAAACTGATTTGTCGCCAAGAGGCACGATTTAAACTTCCGTTGGGCTATGTACGCATCTCGTAGGGATTCTAGGGATTCAGATCAATTTAAGAAATATCTCTTGATGAATTACAGAGATCAGATCATTATTATTTGTGAGCGCTAACCATGACCAAGTTTTCACTTTGCTCCATCAGGTCTAGCCAATCTGATATCTTTGCTTAAAAGTATAAAAACAGTTAAGCACATATTTTTATGCTAATCACTTAGTAAACTCTCTCTTCCAAATATTTATTTCCACTTTCTTTCAGAGATGTTGCATATAACACTTTAGATAATTTAACTTATACAAATAAATGTAATTCAGATACAAAGAGATCTACATAAAAATCTTAGGTTTAAGGAAAATATTTAATACTAGCTGTTTCCGCGACTTTGCCCGCTCCCTACCCGTTGTGTAACCTCGCCAACGAGTTAGGCAGTTCCTACTGCAGAGTATTGGGCCCAAGCACAAAATTTCACAGCTTTGTATAAGTATCAAGAATAGTAATTTAAGTGATTTTGTTGTATGGGAGGTACCACTCACCCATTTTCAATCCGGTTCACTTTTTGCAAGTTGCTCGACACAAACAATACAGATCCATGTATCAAGTTTCACAACTGTAGCTGTCATACGTTGATGCCAAGATATAGCGTTTAAAGTGTTTTTGTTGTAAGGAAGGTTCCATGCTCCGTTATCTCATCGCGTTCACATTTCATGAGGTCCTTAAAATAGATAATATACACCCTAGTATGAAATTTTAAAAGTCTTGCTATCGTAAGTTACCAGACATCACGTTTTAATTATTTTTGTTGAATGGAAGGTGTCACGCCTCGTTGCGTAATCCCGTCGTGAGGTGCTTGGCATAGACAATATACCCCAACATATAACTAACACTAAATTTAAATCTCTTGCCATTATAGGAACCAAGACATAGCGTTTTGAGCATTTTTGTCGTATGGAAAGGCAAGGCGCCTTGTTTCATAATCCCGTCTTAATTTCGTGAAGCACTTAGCATATACAATATACTTCCTAGTACCAAATTTCAAAACTCTTGCTATCATAGGAGCCGTATTAAGGGTTTTTATTGCATGGAATATGCGACGCCCCTCGCTTTTATCAAAATAAAAAATAGCCTATGTTACTCAGACTTTCTATTAACAGAAGAATTTTCAGAATCGGTTCAGTAGTTCCAGAGATTACCTGATACATACAAACAAACAAACAAACTTTACCTCTTTATATAATAGGCCGCATTTAGTATTAACAACTTCTTTATGCGAACCCATCGTAAGTTTTATTGAAGGACTTAAAGCATGGCAGCATTTTATTAAATAATCAATTCTATAATTCGCCAAGTAACATGAGTTTTACCTTTATTTTACGCTAAACTTTATTTATATCAATTACAGTTATCTTGTCATGTTTTTTATGGACGATTTTTCCTAAATCCTGAAAATCAATCGTTGAATATTTGACACTTTAATGGAATATGGAGAAAATGTTCCCCCGAAGTATTTACAAGCTGTGTAAAAATTCAAACATTGAGAGTGAGAAGGGCAACATTACAACTAAGAAAATCCCATAATTCTGGTTTGGGAAAAATGCAGGGAGCTTTACTTTTATTTCAAGAGATAATATTCCCAGAAAATGTAGGAAGGTCATTTTACTACAATAATATGTGAGCCGCTTCAGTAAGTACGCACACATATTACAATAATAATATTAAATCGCAAGTTATGTGCAAAAATTTTCCAAGTAAATGAAGCATAAAATTGCCGTCATTAAAAACGTTTTAAGTAAATATATCTTTTAATGAGGTATTGAAATGTAAATGGTCTAAATGAAATCGTTTGAAACTTTTAAATTTAAAACATTTTAACGCTTTGGAAATGTCGGTGGTGCGCACGTTTTTGATTTTGGTTTTCGCTACATTTTTCATAAAAGTTGTAAGTTAAAATAAAAAATTACTACTTTTTTCCACGGATCCCTGAAATATCTTTTTAGTTATCACTTGTTGTTGTCCACAATTTAACCTTTAATTATGATCGCAATACTTGCTCCAGTTCGTACCTCAACATCTCGAAGTCACGTGGCCAAATGTTCTACGTTAATGCATTTTGCTCGTTCATACGACCAATCCAGATAATATGGGTAATATTTAACTAAATAAAGTACAATAAATATACTGTATGATTTCTTACATTTTCAGTTACACATTCACATGTCGCGTAAAGTTGGTGGTCGATACGAGCGCTCTCGTCTGTCCATGGATCACAATTTGTGTGATTTGACAGGTGGAAAAACATCGGACGATTTTTTTAAAAATCGCATTTTCAGCTCAGGTACCAAATACTTTGAAGCCGTAAAGTGTCCAATGAAGGTATTTAATTTATTTTGAAGTATTTCATGTATCCTCAACGCATAATTTCTGCATTTTCAGGGAAATTTCACTTTGAAAAGACTACCGTCGATGCTGCACATGCTACAGGGTGTATTTCCAAACTCAGATTACATGATTAGCTGCAATGTCAAGGATGAGCTGATGAAAATATGGCTGGATATGAATATTACATTTTCGATCGTTCCAAGTAAAATGAAGTAATTAAAAATATCTGAATTTCCATGAAAAAGTTTTAAGTTTGTTGTAATCTTTCGAAATGTCAACCAAAGTATGTTTTAAGTAACTTTCCCATTTCCGCCAATAAAATATAAACTTTGTCTTTTAATTTTGGGCATACAATAAATAGTAGTAGTTTCTTCTTATTCTTTAACATAATTTAAGTATTTTCATATAAATATACATAATTCTCCATAGTAGTTACGATTTGTTACCATTTGATCTAATTCAATACGAATAGACGTAAGTGTCTAGGTGTCCACAATTTTGCCGTATTTTGTATTCGATTCAGTCCGAATGATCGGTTAAACTTAAAGATATACGTTATCGTTACAAGTATTTATTTAACAGCTACGGTTGAATTTATTTCAAAGAGCCCTTTATCAAAATTTTTATCGTTCGCAATTGTGCTTATAATTTCTAACAGCCTGTATACATGTCGAGTGAAAATAAACTTACAATAGCTGTCAGTCCAAGTAAACAGTTCCATGGCCCCGCAACCCCTACTCAACTAAGCAGCATAATCGGAGTTGAGTCATAACCCAAAACAAAGGTGCGCACAAAATTTATTCGAGAGCTGGTTACAACAACATCAATTTGGGTATAAAATCTCAAAAATATTTTGCGAAAAAATTCCTAGTTATGATGAAACATTTAAAATAGCTGCGGCAAGCTAATTGCAAGGACCAAATGGTTTGAAAATCAAAATTCCAAAACAAAAACCATGAGGCGATAGCGAACCGAAATTATTTAACTTGAGTAACGCCATTGGCTGAACGAGTAGATGCGTTGTAGAAAAAATTACACGAACAAAATACATGCGGTGATTGTGGACCAAAATGATTTAGCTCGAATTACGGAAAGGGCTCGAGATGAGCTCGATATTTTGTTATTGTTGTAAGAACTGGAAGAACCAAACGAGCAATGGGCTGCGCATCCATGATCCAAAACGACGGCAGCTAAACATGGGGAAGACTCAGCGCTATCTCTAGGTGTGTGCGGGCTCCTAGGCTGAAAATATGGTGTGGCCCCCCCTGGGGAAATTTATTAAATACCTAGCAAAAAAAATGTTTTAATACGAATTCTTATCTACTACTTTTACTATAACCTGTATATTAAGGAGGAAAATATAAAAGGCAGACGTCCATAGCTACATTTTTAACACCACCACCCACAAAAAGAAAAAGGTCACCAATTCTATTTTAGCGACCGAACCCTTCCTTTTATTAAATTACACTCATGCAAAACAGCGTAAGACTTACTTTTAAACAGTTAAGGCATACAAATTTCTTAAAACATGTTCAAAATAAGGTCATGTTCTAGAATTCTCCGGGAACGCTCGAAGTTGAAAATTTATTCATAATCGAGTGTATCCTCATTTAAAAAAAAAAATAAAAATGCTCCTAGGGTTGCTACCACACGACTATAATTTTTCTTAGGCATACCTAAATATACTTTCGGCCCTAACTAGTAAATTATGAGGTTAGCCTAAATTAGGAATGTTTAGCAGCAGCCTAATTAGGCAATTCTAAGGAATTTCTAAATTAGGTTTACCTGTCGACTGCCTGCCTCATTACGCCTAACTACGGGTAGTTAAAGGCATGCCTATGTTGGGTTTGCCTAATGGTTTGGTCATGGTTATAACCTAAGAAATGCCTTAATTTGGTAAGTCGGGGGAATCAGTAATGTGGCAATCGTGGCTAAGTTCGAAATTACTCCTGAGTTGTAAGGAATGACCGCTGAAAAAACTGAACTTACACAAGGTAACATTGCGATAACTTTTCTTAACCAACTTTACGAATTCTCTTTTAGACCTCTTTTCTATTGCAAGAGTATTGAAACACATCAATTTTTTTGCGCTTTTGACATTTGCTTTTTTACTTATAGACTGCACCTACTTGTTCTTCTGCGGCAAATGAGTAAAGGAAGCAAATGCCAAAAACAGCCAAATACGTTGATACGGGCAAATGTCGACTATCACGGTTGGTTTCCCCTCGCTTCGTATGAACTGGAACCAACAATCAATTTTGAATTCTCAGACAGCGTAATTTTATTTTCTATCAATTCAATTTCAATTTTATTGAGACTTTTTCAACAATTAAAATAGTAAATACATTTGTCTCGCTTATTAAAACATTGGACTGTAATTTATGGCCCTCTTCCTTATACAGAGAAATACTTACAGAGTGTCGAAATACAAGTATTAATAACTCTTGCTCATGTATTTTTTTATCAATTGCTTTGAAGTTTGTGTCATATAATAATAATATTATTTTCTATCAAAATATTCAAAACGTCAAAATATTAATTAAGTGAAGTATTATTTATTAATTTTATTTGAAATGATACATACTATCTTCAAAGGCTTTCGACTGGATTTATTAAAGTACATAAGTAAGTAATTTATACAGTAAAAGAGTTAATAGTGAACGATTTTTGAAATTATTGAAATTTCAGCACATAAAATGGTCACATCATTATATACTTCAATACTCCACAACCAGAAACTTATCTTTTTGCAGAAAATTTTGACTTAAATTTCCTGGGTAACTGACCTACCGTTTTCCCCTATTCACCACCACAAGCCAATGAATGAGTCAAGAGTTTAGTGAACATACGCAAAGAGTCGGTGCGATTTTTGCGTGTGCAGGAAAAGCTTGAAGAGGTTGATGGCAACGTGCTATGCATTGGTGGAGTAAGTAGTACAGCGCGCTGGTTTATCCTCTGAGTACTCCTTACAACAAACACATGTTTTGAATCTACAACTCATCCCTGAAAATGTCGTTAGGCATAAATTAGGTCCCCATTGGTTTTGCCTAACCAGTACATTATTGCCTTGTGCAAAAACCCAACGAGAGCCTAATGAAGCGGGCGTTGGACAATCCTATTTAGGAAAATTTGGGGCACACCGTTACAATCCAAATTAGGTTGTCGTTGGGGTTCCACACTTGGCCCTAATGTTCTGGCTAGGCAAAACCAATGGGGACCTTATTTACGCCTAACGACATTTTCTAGTCGGGCAGAGCTGCAAAGCTTTCATTTCTTGAAATTTGAGTTAAAAAAAGGAAGAAAGTTAGATTTTTGTCTTCTTTATAAGATAATCATCAAAAATATAAAAAAAACTCGGAAGCGCTGTTATCTCTGAAATTTTCTTTCGAGACAGCCCTCAATAACTGTCAATCTCAGTAGTTAAAATATATTTTATTGATCAGATTGAAATATTAATCGCCAAGAATAAAATAATGCTGAAGTGGTCCCAATTTTCTAAAATTAAAAAAAATGGATAACAAAGTAAGGAAGCATACCTAAGCTAATACACTCTTTTGTTTGGTGCTACCAAAACTTTATTAAAATCCAATAGTTCACTCCAGCAATAAAGACGAAATACAAATCATTTTTTACCTGCAGTGACATTTTATGACCATATTTTTGAAGTGTAGTACAGGAGCTTTGGTCAAAAATATAACACTAGCGTGAGCGGTCGTAATAGGATTCAGCCAGTAGCGTATCTAGGGTGATGCCGAGGGGCGGTCGCACCGGGCGCAACGCTTGGGGGGGAACGGCAAAAATCTCAATTTGCTAGGGTTTTTGAAAGTCAAAAATGAGGTCCTTTTTATCTCATTTCGCTCGAGTTTTCTAATGTGAAAAATGAGGATTTTCTTTTGCTTGTGGAAAAATTTTGCTTGGTACTTAGGGGGCGTCATTCGAAGTGTTCGCACCAAGCGCAAAAAATGCACGATATGCCTCTGGATTCAGCATATCTGCTTTTCCCTACCCGCCATTAAATATGCTCACGCGTCAAAAAGAAATGATTTCATGTTTGTTTTGGATCAGGCGTATCATACCATACGAGTAAAAGGTTTTCGTCATAAAAAACATTAATACTCTTTAAATCACAAATCACAGACTAATTAACTTTAAAATGCATTTTTCAAGAAAAATTGTTTAACAAAAATTAAAATTGTAAAAGAGCAAAAATTGCTAATACAACTACAATTTTGGAATCAAACTCTTTTAACAAATGGAATCTAAATTTGGAATTGAAAAATTGAAATTCAAAATAGGAGTTTGAAATATTTTGATTCCATTCTATCTATTTTTAAAAGATAAAAAATTCTGTTTACTTTTGCATCTATTGCCCAGTTTTTGTTTTCGTGGTAGTGAAATAAAGTGTCGCTCGGATATGGTTTCAAAAATATAGCCATCTGAAATTGCGAATATAGCTTTTGTTAAAGTCTTTATAAATTGGGAGCCCCTGAATGGATGTTAAAACATGGGTGTCATAAGGAAGATTACTTATTGTCCAACAATTATGGTGTATAAAACTTTAAAATTTAACCAATAGTTTTGGAGGTGTGACAATTTTTCTCAAATTTTGGCCAATTAAATTATCTTTCTTATAACATACTATATATGATTTTAACAAAAGCTACATCCACAACTTCCGATGGCTATATCACCGAAACCAGATTTGAGTGACACTTTTTGATAAAATATTTATTCTTCAAATAGAAAACCACATACAAAAAGTTTGGTTTAATAAGAAGTGACGAATGGCGAGCAAGTCAAAAGAGAGAACGGTGCCAGGGTTAGCCGTGTACGCAAATATGAAACAATATCCATTTATGGTGCTTGTACACGCCTGAGATATTGAAGCAGTTTATTGTGGTGCGGGCCCCTTGGCCCTAGCCTATGCCTAAAGACGGCGCTGGGAAGGCCTAATAAAGGGTGTTTTTTTTAGAGGTATACAACTTCGAATTGAAATAAAACACAAGAAAATCGTTTTAATGTCCATCAATTTGGCTTTATTGGAAGGATAATTTTATGCCATTAATGTTTAAATATGATTTCGGGCATGTGGCCGCCGCGGCTGGCTCGAATAAAGCCAATTCTAGAGGTCCAATTTTCAACCACTTTTTCGAGCATATGGGGCCGTATGTCGGCAATAACGCCACGAATGTTGGCTTCCAAGTCCCCTAACGTTTCTGGTTTGTTGGCGTAGACGAGCGACTTCACATATCCCCAAAGAAAATAATCCAATGGTGTCAAATCACACGATCTTGGTGGCCAATTGACAGGTCCATTCCGCGAAATTATGCGCTCATCGAATGTTTCCTTCAATAAATCGATTGTGACGCGCGCTGTGTGGCATGTAGCGCCGTCTTGTTGGAACCACAACTCATCCACATTCATGCCATCCAATTCGGGAACAAAATAGTCGGTTATCATGGCTCTATACCGGTCTCCATTAACGGTAACTGACTCTCCAGCATTATTTCGGAAGAAGTATGGCCCAATGACTCCACCAGCCCATAGAGCACACCAAACAGTCAGTTTTTGTGGATGTAATGGCGTCTCAAGGGTCTCATGTGGATTCTCTTCACTCCAAATGCGGCAATTTTGCTTGTTGACGTAGCCATTCAACCAAAAATGAGCCTCATCACTGAACAAAATTTTGCGATGAAAATCAGCATTGAGATCAATCTCATTTTCGGCCCATACACCAAAATCACGACGCATTGCATGGTCTCGCGGCTTTAATTCTTGCACAAGCTGGATCTTGTAAGGTCGGAAGCCAAGATCTTTGCGCAAAATCTTCCATAAAGTTGATGGACAAAGCTCCAATTGCTGTGCACGGTGGCGAATCGATTCATTCGGGTCCTCTTCAACATTTTGCTCTACAGCGGCAATTGTTTCTTCGGTGCGCACTGTTCGACGTCTCTGCGGATGCGTATTATCACATAGAGTAAACGTAGTGCGAAAACGATCCATGGTTAACCGAATTAATTGCTCTGATGGACGATTATGTCGACCATAAAATGGACGGAGCTTGCGGTAAACTTCGCGAACTGAACCATTATTTTCGAAATAAATTTGCACGATTTGCAAGCGTTGTTCTTTTGTCAACCTGTTCATGATGAAATGGCAAACCAAACTGAATATAAATGACATTAGAGTTGCCAGATTTGACCACAAAATCCCAGTTTTATCTCTATTCGAAAAACAAACCTCTAAAAAAAACACCCTTTAGTAGAGGAATCCAACAGGGGATTTTGCGATTTATGAAGCGCGGCAGATTAACATATGGGGTTGAGTACCTCTACCAAATCTTAGCCCTCTATATAGGGCCGCTCGTGTGGGCAGTCCATCAGAATAGTAAAAAAATCGATTAAGGTATGGTGGGTTAATTACTTGCTGAATTGCGCATTTCAATAATCTGGCGATTTGAGCGTAACGTAAGGGAATGGGAGGATCTCAAATTTGCAAAAAAAAGATCGCCTCGCCTAATTCAAGGATAACGGGAAAAATATAATCTATCGATTTCCAAAAGCTGAAGTAACAAATAATCGTCTGAATATAGATCAACACGACCAGTACACCAAGAATATCTGTATAAAAACCTGACGCGCTCGAGTATTTCAAAATAGCGTTTTTTGCATTTTCGAAAAGTCTCCCCGAGCTTGCATTCAATCATTATTTTTCTGACAGACTTAAATTTAATAACTTTTCTAAATAAAGGAAAAATCGAAATTTCAATATTTAGCAAATAATATCACGAAGATTCACCTGGCCTAGTTATCGAAGATACATACATAAGTATATGGAAGGAGTTTTTCAAAAAACGACATAACATGTTGCCCGAAGAATAAACATATATGTACATTATATTCTAATATTCAGTTATATGAATGGACCAATAAAAAATACACAATTTTTTTCATGTACATGTACACTAGGCGGGTTCAAAATCGTATGGAAAAATTAAATGCCGTCATATTTCTGGTGCTCAGGGCTGAAAACATACATTGAGCTTATGAAGCCCTTGTGCCAAAATTTCACCCGAATCGGACCATGGGAAGGCGTGTCAGTGGGCCGATTTTTAGGTTTTTGGTGCATTTTCGAGATGAGTTTTTAGTATTATTTCTTTTAATTAAAAAAAATATCAACTTCGAGGTATATTCGTGGTTATAATTTCTTACGGACTCAGTATGATGTGAAATATGTGTGAAAATTATAAATCAGAAAATCGCCACAAATTTGAGTATTTATTCATTGATACGAATATGAAAAATGCTAAAAAATCTAATATACGTCCACTTTGCTAGTCCAAAACCATACCTATTTTATATTTGTCGGCCACGGCACTATGCGCAATCGATTGGGAATTTTTTTTTACATAGAAAACAATACGTCAAAGAATTTTTGTATCAACGATGCGATCTGGAGAAATATTTGATTAATAAATGCAAGCATTTTCGTCATAAGAAAATAAAGATTTTTAGTTAATTTTTGTTCAAGAAACGCTAATATTTCACATTTGTCCATTGTGTAGACTTTTTTCGATTTTCGGCGGCCACTTTAAGTATTTTGTGAATCTGATTTTCGTGGTTCCTTATCTGTTTGTTGAAATTTTGCACAAGAGGAATCGTTCTTTTTGCGGTGTCGGTCACAATATGTAATTTTTGGGCTCACAATCTTCGAGCACTTGTACGATTCGTCATTTGGCCAGCAAATGGGGCCTTTTTTCCAGAAAATCCATGTTGTGAATGACACCGCGGAAAGAGCAATTGGTCTTTGCAAAATTTCAACAAACAGATAATGAAGGACGAAGGTCAGTTTTAAAAATTATTTTAAGTGGCCGCCGAAAACCGAAAAAATCTACCAAATGAACAATTGTGAAATATTAGCGTTTCTTGAACAAAAATAAACTAAAAATCTTTATTTTCTTATGACGAAAATGCTTGCTTTTATTAATCAAATATTTCTCCCGATCACATCGTTGGTACAAAAAATCTTTAACACATCGTTTTCTGTGTAAAATGTGTAAAAAAACGATTACCAATCGATTGCGCATAGTGCCGTGGCCGAAAAATATAAAATAGGTATGGTTTCGAAGGGGCAAAGTGGAAGTTTGTCAGATTTTCTTCCATTTTTCATATTCGTATCAATGAATCAATACTCAAATTTGTGGCAATTTTCTGACTTAAAATTTTCACACTTATTTCACATCATACTGAGTCCGTAAAAAATGATAACCACGAATACACCTCAAAGTAGATATTTTTTTTATTAAAAGAAATAATACTAAAAAATTGTCTCGAAAATGCACAAAAACCATACAAATCGAACCCACTGATACGCCTTCCCGTGGTTCGATTCGGTTGAAATTTTGGTACAATAGCTCCATGGGCTAAAGATATATTTTCGGGCCTGAGCACCAAAAATCGGAACTTGTATTGCATTTTGAATCACCCTAATGTACATATATGTATAATTTATTATGTGATCGTTTTGAATGAATTTGAGCGTGTTATATAAATAGCTTATACTGATTTCAATAATGGGGTTCTACTTTCCACCGCCGCCACCACCACCTTCACCACCTCCGTAATGGCCGCAGCCACCACCACCACTTCCACCTCCAAGCAGATCACCACCGCCTCCGCCACCACCTCCACCTCCAAGCAGACCAAGTGGGTTAGGTTTAGCTAAAATAAGGAAATGATTCGTAAGAACTTTATGTTCCTTTTGTTGATGCAAAGTTATAATTTATTACCAGAAGCCAAAGCGAAGAATGCCACAACGAGTGTTAGAACTGCGAATAGTTTCATTTTTTCTGAAGTGTTTTTTGAGGTACCTAAGTCTTTACAATGATAAACTTTTCCGAAATCGTTGCTTTTATATGAAAATTATAGCAATTATAAATCAAGAGTATCACTTTAAAGAGAAAAGATTAATTTTGTCTGCCTCAATATGGATTTCCCAAATGCTTTGAAATAAGTTCACTGATTACTGATTATGTTCGCAGAATTTTACTAAAATATAAATTTTATATGTAGAGATCAAATAAGTAGATTGAGGATGTATTTAGTGAATGATAATATTTAGACAATATAAACAATTTTTCTAGTTGGTAATTTAACTATTTATTTAACCCTTCTGTGTGTGACAGGGTAACCGTGTACCCATATCATCTACAAAGCAATATTTTTTACATTTGAACATGCTGAAACTGCACGAGAACTCCTGACATTATATAGATCAGTTCGAGCCAAAAATTTGAAATTTTCGTATAATTTGTGTAGGGATACCCAGGTACTCTGTCACCTGGGGAAAGGTCCCGACTAGAATTTTTCTTAGGCATGCCTAACTATACATTCGGCCCTAATTGGGATATAACGAGGTTAGCCTAAATTAGGAATGTTTAGAAGCAGCCTAATTAAGCAATCCTAAGGAATTTCTAAATTAGGTTTACCTGCCTGATTAGGCCTTACTACGGCTAGTAAAAGGCATGCCTTGGTTGGGTTTTGTCTAATCAGAACGTTAGGGCCTTGTGCAGAAACCCAACGAGAGCCTACTGAGGTGGGCGTTGGACAATCCTATTTAGGAAAATTTGGGGCACACCGTTACAATCCACACTTGGCCCTAACGTTCTGGCTAGGCAAAACTAATGGGGACCTAATTTTCGCCTAACGATATTTTCTTGTCGGGGTGTTGTTTTTTTTTGGTCACGCACAGAAGGGTTAAAGCTAAAACTTAATGTTCCAGTATGAGTATTGTGGTATTTTCGTATCACTGTGTCGGTGTAAAGTTAAAAGCTTATCATGTCGTCAGATGAACGTATCGCAGGGTATGAAATCGTGTATAAACGATTCAGTTTCTTAGCTGAATTACGAGTAATGAAACTTTCCCAGATCCAACAGAATGCTAAGGAACTGGTGAATTGTTATCCTGCAGATTTAGATTCAAATTTGGGAAATGAACTATAGGACCTTGTTGAATTCTCAGAGCGATATGTTATAACAGATGTATGGACCAAGATCGATTAATCAATTTAGATATTCTTACAGAATATGTCATTCTTCGTAGTTTAAATTTTGACGATCGTATTATATCATTTGTAAATAAAAAATGTCTCAAAGTTATTTCAGCGTAGATTAAGATTCATTGTATGTAACATGTATAGAATTGCAAATATAGTTATTATATTCAAGTGTCTTAAGTTTTGTATTATATTTTGAATTTATAATAACATGAAACATTTTTGGAGCCCCCACCTGAAATTGGCCCCAGGGCCTCAGATTTTTAAATGCGTCCCTATAGAGTCTAGTTACTAGACATAAGTTGAAAGAGGTTGAAACACATGAAAAATGTTGGAATCCGTTCAAATTTTATTACAATAACTTGTATAATATGCAAAACATGCCGTAGTTAGTCTTAAAATTTAGGGCGGTGACACACCCACTGGTACACTCCAGCCCAATTTTGATCCAGAACAAGCATTGGGTCCAAGCATCATAAAAAATGAATAAATTCTTACACCAAGTTTTAGTACGAGTGTGATTGCTTACTTCCATATTTTTTTCGACTTTTAAAAAATTGTCCATACTTTTTCGACGTTTTTAAACTCTTTCGACTTTTTTCAACATTGTTTAAACTGAAAAGTATATACTTATCAGCCTATTTCACAGTTTTTACAACTTTTGTTCGACTTTTTCGATTTGTTCAAACTCTTCTAACTGATTGAAAAGGAAATAGATTAATTCAGTATTCAAATAAGTAAACTCTTTGTAAGCTGATTTTTTAAAAAAATTGTTAAAACTGTTAAGAGGCACTCGGAATTTAAGGAAATTTGTGATATTCTTTAAAATACTTCAAAACTCGCCCCCAAGTACAAATCTGATTGAAAACACATTTCAAAATTTGATTTACCATATACGCAGAGTAGGCACGTGGCGGAAACTTTGAAAATTTTTTTTATTCTTTTTATAACATTCTTATTTATAACATTAAATGTTACAATCTGCAAAATATATTATGTTCTGCGCAAGTTATGGTTGACAGCATCAAGCATTCCCCAAGAAGCTAAATTGAAACTGTTAGAACCTTTATTGTTCCTCTTGTGTCGTACAGTGCACAAGTTTATGGTAATATTGATTCGGTATCTAGGCAGAAATTACAGCTAGTACTCTACAATTGTGCAAGATACATACATATTCAAAAAAAGAAAATATGACCATATATCGGACTGCGCCATAAGGATACTGAACTGTAACATTAATAATTTTCTAAATATTTGTAATCTAGTATTTATACACAAACTTATCAATACACGCTTACCGGAGTATTTATACAGAAAGTTGTGTTTTGCACAGTCAAGTCGCACCCATAATCTTTTAGTGCCGAGCTTTAACTTTTTGAATTCGTCAAGACTATTTTTTGTTGGTTCGGTGAAATTATGGAATATGTTACCAAATGAAATAAAAACCGAAGATCGTAAATGGTTTTTAAAAGGGGCAGTTTTTAGGTTCTACAGTAGTCAATGAAATTAATCAATTAATGTTTATTTTATCTTTATTCACCCGTAGCTTTCGCATTGCTATCTTTGTTTCCTTATTTTATTTTAATATATTTAAAGATAAATTAGTATCTAATGTTTTATGTTAAGAATTTTTTCTATTCCATTGATTGTATCAATAAGAAAATGTACTTTATGAGATTTATGTCTTACGGCCTGAACTTTAACTAATAAATGAAAATGAAATGAAAATAAGTTGAAAATGCCATTATAACTTAGCATTGGAGATCGATTACACTAGTTTACAGCCAAAATGAACTTTGAATACCGTTATTCATCTTATATGTAAAATCCGCTGCTGATTCTGAAAATCATATTATTTTTTTTTCTTTCACGTCGTTTTCGAGATATCGGTCAAAAAAAAAGTTGGTTTCACTTACTTACAAAAATCTTAAGAACCACTATCTATATATAAATTTACTATATGTCAATTAAATAGTAATTAAATTTCCTATAAATAATTCTCACATTACTTTTTGGTTAACTTGTTAGTTTCGGTGAAATAAATTGATTTACAAAAAAAAATTTTTTTTTTCGAAAAAATAAGAAAAAATTCAAAATCAACTGAAAATTTATAAAAGAAAAAAAAATTGGAAAAATCATTTAATTTTTTTATATCATAGTTTATATATCTATGAAGAAAATAAGATACTATTTAAGAAAATCGATTAAGAAATGGAAAAGTTATATAATATTGAATAAAAATGGCCACAAGCTAAAAAAAACCTTATAATTAATAACACTAGTTACAAATAATTAAAAATTTTACGAACTTTAGGTGCCACTATTCATTCTTTATGTAAAATCGGCTGCTGATTCTGAAAATGAAATTATTTTTTATTCTTTCACGTCGTTTTCGAGATATCGGTCACTTTCGGTTTTTGGGCCAAAGAAAAAAGTTGGAATCGCATATTCCATCAGTAAAACACTTGTCACCCCCCGTTTTCGAAGATGCTGAATACGATAGCAGTATTCAAAATTCTTATGGAGTTGACCCCACCCCTCAAAATGGACAAAAACCGCCCTCAAAATGACGAAATCGCATATTCCGCGTCTTCTATCGGTAAAATATTTGTCACCCCCCGTTTTCGAGGATGCTGATGGCGGTGTTTAAAATTCTTTCGGAACTGGCCCCACACCCCAAAATGGCCAAAAATGTGAATTTGGGTCCGTTATGGCGGTTTTTGCCCATTTCGGGGGGTGGAGCCAACATTTTAATTTCTAGCATATACCAGTACCTAAATAACAAAATTTCATTAAAAAATTAGCATTTTGAGTTCGAAAAAGTCTTACCCACATAAAAAAACGGAGAAATAGGCAAAATTGAAATTCGGCGATGTTTTATTCAATTTTATATAACTTTTCCATTTCTTAATTGATTTTCATAAATAGTATCTTATTTTCTTCATAAATATATAGACTATGATATAAAAAAACAAAATGATTTTTCCAATTTTTTTTTTTTTTTTAAAAATGCAGTTGATTCTTACTTTTTTCTCATTTTTTAAAAAAAAAAATTTTTTTATAAATCAATTTTTTTCGCCGAAACAATCATGCCAATGTGAGCATTATTTCTATTTAATCAGCTTTAATTTGACACATAATATGTTTATACATATATAGGTATTCTTTCTTTCTTTATTTGTAATTAAGTTGAACCAACTTTTTTTTTGGTCCAAAAACCGAAAGTGACCCATATCTCGAAAACGACGTGAAAGAAAAAAAAAATAATTTGATTTTCAGAATCAGCAGCCGATTTTATATAGGTAATGAATAGTGGCACCTAAAGTTCATACATTTTTTAATTATTTGTAAACTAGTGTTATTAACGTCATTGTTTATTTATTGTAAACAGTTTGTTGTTAACATACAACGCTGCGTTTTGTCATAAGTGGCAACCGTAAGAGATTCAGCGAGGCTGAGTTCAGCAAACGGGTGACAGAAAAATTAAGAGTCTTAGCAAAAACTCCAAGGTTACCTACATTTTTCAAAAAAACAAATTCCGAATCAGTTGAAGGAGAAACTTCGAGAGTTCATAATGATCTAGATTCTAGAAGGTATTGTTGTCATTTATTTATTCGGTTCATTCACCAGATGATTTATAGATTGGGGTCTTATCAATTGTAATAAAATATATATATCGCATACAGTAGCGAACAGTGAAATCCAGACAAACAAACAAAATTTAATAAAGTCCTTTAGGATCTAAATTTTTTATCGATTCAATAAACTGATGCATGGATCAGAGAAGCAAATAATTTTTGTTGAAAAAAATTTGCTGTAGGTCGAAAAACCACACCATAAACATCTATTTTTAGCCAAAAAAAAGTGAGATATGTCCTTTATTGAAAAAAAAAGTTTTTGGTAAAATGTAAAATTTTATTTTTAACCATTCCTTGCCCGCACCAAGAAAACGTGAACGGATTTTGATGAAACTTGATACCATACCTTAAATTGGTCCAATCAAGATAAATTTTAAGTTTTATCAAAATGGTATTTCCGGTTTTCGAGTTATGAGATGGTAATTTCACTTACCAGTAGGCTTATACGTATACCGATTTCAACTTGATATTAAATTTTAGACTTAAAGTATTTTTATTCAAACAATTAATTGTTATTACGAAATACTTTGCATAATTTATATAAAAACACAATATATATGGGCGCGGCACCTTTATGTTGTTTTGAAAATTTTATGGATTTTATTTTATTTTTTTGCCTATGTTATGGTATTGGCTTTAAAAATGTCTCGCAATAGGTTTGATCTAGGATGCTGAAGTTTTGGGAGAATTTTCTTTACGTCCAATGCTAAAACATTGGCCTATGGTCAAACCAAAAAAAAAATACCAATCGGATGCATCTCGTTCGCATTTTCAGCCACATGAAAAATGTGGGCGTGGTTTGACAACAGGGTGTGGCAACGCAATACAACTAAAAAACCTGAAGGGCTATATCTTGGCACCTTAGGCAGATTTTTTTCTATGCATAAAAAGTTCTTTATTTGTCAATTAATGGCATATTGACAGTTCGCATACTACGAAATGACTTAATATATCAGCCTACTGGTAAGTAAACTTACCAGCTGACTTTTCGTCCGTATGGATCACGCATGGAACTATCTGTACTATTGCATAGACATATATTTGAAAGCTTGCATCAAGGGCATTCAGAATCATATAAAGAAATTTTAAAAAAAATTTTATAAATATTTTTATCTCTTTTTTGAAAATTTGATAATATATAGACATTCACGTAAGCCCACCTGACAGTTAAGTGGGAGGAGCTAGAAACATTTTCTTCAAATTGTTTTTTGCAAACAGACCATTAATCAATATTTAATCACAATAAAGAATATATGTGAAATAAGTGAGGCTGTATGTTTGATCAAAGAAGTGGTGAGCGAAATTACCGGTTGAACAAAGATGGGTTAAAGAAATAATTCTAAAATATTTACAGCAGGTATTTTAAGAACTAATATTTAGGATTAAAAAAAAAACAGGTATCAATATTTTGTTGTTCCTCCCTTCGCTATTATGGCCGCCATAACTTGCTGCGGCGTGGAAGAGATCAAATTTTTCAAAAGATCTTGCTTACCAATCATTTTGAATTATTCTGACTAACTCACGTAAATTAGTGGATTTGTGGCTTGTTACCTGCACCTAAATTATGTGCCAAAGATTCTCAATGGGGCTAAGATCGGGACTAATGCCTGACCACGATAAAGTTGAAATGCCAAGTTCATTCAAGTAATTCTTTACCTGTAAAAGAAGAAGAAGAAAAAAAGGATGAAAGTTATGGGTTATTATTAAGTACAAAACAAGGATTTATAAAACACTAATGCTTACCAATTGCGCTCGATGACAAGGCACAGAATCATCTCGAAAAATCACGTTGTCCAAACGCGAAAAATGCTCTTCAATAGAAGGTTCCAAGTTTTCTATCAGGATGTTTTTATAGTCGGCTGCTTTGACAGTTTCTTCAATTAAGGCCAGTTTTCCAACTTGGGAATAAGAAAGCATCCCCAGACCATTCCACTAATCGGTTGCCTAAATGTTCTTTGGGTGCATTCGTCGTTATAACGCTCTCCAGTTTTGCGGATATGTTGAACTTTGATTCATCTGAGAAGATCACATTCTGCCAATCGGATGCAGTTCACATTTAGTGCTGGTTGGCTCAATCCAAGCGATTCCGACGCATTTAATTGGTCAAAAAAGGCTTTTTAGCTAGACGATGTGCCAGGCCCGAGCGCAGAAATCATCCAAGGGGGGGGGGAGGGGGGGGTTTAACCCAGTAGTCCCCAGAAAAAAAATTTTTCATGCGATATTGGAAAATTCACTAAAAAACCCATGCATTTTGCTAAAAAAAAATATAAAAAAAAAATTTGATTTTTTTATTGAAAATATTTACACCGAAAAATTCAAAAATGTCATCACGATCTGCAGAGTTCACACATTGTATGAAATTTCATACTCTGGCTATTGCTAAGTTAACTCGGATATTTCATGACAGGTTATAAAGTTCGTAAAAAAGTATTTTTGACTACAAAGCATACAAAAAAAGACAAAAATACAAAAATTATTTTATGAATATACAGTAGGGAGCAGAAATGAGTACACGTATATACTTCTTGCAATCCTAAGCGCATATATACATTAGGGTGATTCTTAAGAAAAAAAATCGGATTTTAGGGGGAATTAAAAGTTAGCTAGTTCAATTTTATTTAACTTTAGTTTCGAAACCCAATCGGAAGAGATATCAACGAGCATATCTTGCTCTAATGTCGACAATTGCTTAGCATTACTAACATCTGTGTTGAATGGATCCCAGAAACAGTCGTTGATATCTCATTTTGAAGTGTATAAAAATGTTAACAAGGTAAAGTATAATCAAAGTATTATAAGAAAGATCTCGTTATGGGGCACCATTTACAAAGTTTTCATATTTTAGTTAGGCGTTTTCACTTAATTCGGTCGCAAATAAAGGTCTTAAGGTCTAGAAGCTTAAAATTATTTTTTGTGTATAGTAAACTTAGATTTGTGGGCATTTAGGACTAAAATTTTTAAAATGGTCCAAATACGGCTTTTTTCATGCCAATATGTGGCTCCTTCTCAGTACTCCGACCACTTAGGGAGTTGAAATTTGGACTCTGGTGCTATTCAATAAAGTCCTTTGACCTGTCAAAATTTGAACAAGATCGGAAAGTTTTTAAATTTCATGCGTATGTTTTACATATGTATGTAATATCATTGAAAAATAAAAAATAAGGATTAAAAAAAAATGTTTCTTTCATATAGTTAGAGCAATCAAATATTTATTTCAATCAAACATATTGCATTTGCATTAAGTAGTGGTATATGGTGGTTGAGCATTTTAAGTATGAATTAATTATATATTTAATTGCTCTATGTCAAATTTTCTTACATTCAAAAAATCGTTTTCTCTATATATGAGCTGTGTAGCGGTGCAGTTCAAATCAATGTATTGAGAGAGAAAAACGGAAGACTACAGCAAACAAAATCGTATAACTTAGGTTCAAAAAAAATTTCGCGGTGGTATAAACTTTTATTTTTAGAAATAAGGTGATCGCTTACCAAAAATAATATGAGAGAGTCATTTTGGTTCCATAATATGGGAGCCGCTTAAGTAACTACATATGCACATATACCTCAATATTTAGATTTAATCGCAAGGCTTAAGCAAAATTGAAGGTCAAATTGAATAGGGCACTTAAAAAAATTGCAAGTAATCATTTATGTGCGAAAACTTTCCAAGTAAATGAACCATTAAATTGCAGTAATTAAAAACATTTTAAATGAATATACATACCTTTCAATAAGCGTTGACATGCAAATGCTCTACATGCTATTGTTTGAAACTCTTAAATTTAAGACTTTTAAACGCTTTGGAGATGCCAGTGGTACGCACGCTTTTGATTTTGGTGTTCGCTACATTTTTTATAAAAGTTGTGAGTTAAAATAAAAAGAAAATACTATTTTCTTCCGAATCCTAAAATTTCTCTTTAGCTATCACTTGTTGTTGTTCACAATGTAACCTTTAATTATGATCGCAATACTTGCTCCAGTTCGTACGTCAACATCACAAGGTCACGTGGCCAAATGTTCTACGTTAATGCATTTTGTTCGTTCATACGACCAATCCAGATAATATGGGTAAATTATAAAAGGAAACTTTAACAAGTGTACTATACTGTATCATTTTCCACATTTTCAGTTACACGTTCACATGTCGCGTAAAGTTGGCGGTCAATTCGAACGTGCTCGTCTGTCGATGGATCACAATTTGTGTGATTTGAATGGTGGAAAAACATCGGACGATTTTTTTAAAAATCGCATTTTCAGCATAAGTTCTAAGTACTTTGGAGCCGTAAGGTGTCCAATGAAGGTTTTTTTTATTTATTTTGAAGTATTTCATGTATCCTCAACGTATAATTTCTGCATTTTCAGGGAAATTTCACTTTGAAAAGACTACCGTCGATGCTGCACATGCTACAGGGTGTATTTCCAAACTCAGAGTACATGATTAACTGTAATGTGAAGGATGAGCTAATGAAAATATGGCTGGATTTGAATATCACATTTTCGATTCGTCCTAGTAAAAATTTCTGAATTTCCATGAAAAATGTATGAGTTTATTGTATCATTCGAAATTTCAACCAAATCATATTTTAAGCAAATTGTCCATTTCAGCCAATAAAATATAACCTTTTTCTTTCAATTTGGGCATAAAGCAAATAGGAGTGGTTTCGTTTTATTTTTGAGCATAATTAGATCTGATTGATATGTATTCTTCTTCTTGATAGGTATCGGTATGCAATATTATATATAAGCTTTCGAGAAATTTTAGTCACCTGAAATTATACCTGATTTCCAAACTCAAAATTCACAAAGTTTTTTAAATAAATTTCAGGCAAAAACACTCAATCAAACACTGAGTAACCACCTCTTGAAAAAATAAGAGTGGTTGTCCAACTGGCGCATGCACATAAATTAGAGCAAGTCCTGGCATATATTTCTTACAATTTGCAACCCAACATTCCCATCGATCCTTGTGAGCAATACAAAAAATTCAAGAAGTTAACTCAGTAGCTTGGAACATAAAATCCAGGAAGTGATGGTGTATAGTAAGACACACTAAGTACAGGCCTAGGGCATCAGTCCGGAGGAGGCACCAAATATTGAAATTCTGATATAAATTATATATTTTATTATAAAAAAAAAATGGAATGTTACTAGTCAACGAAAATAAAAATGAATCATTCACTATTACAAATGCACTAAATACATTCAGATTTTATTTATTGTGAAACATAATAAAATAAAAAATAAAAAAAAAAATTTGTTAATTTTTTTCAAAACTTTGCGATCCGTAAATTTGCACGAACTATGAGTACACATAATAAAAAAAACACTTGTTTACAAAAATTTTATAATCAAGCTATTTTATATAAAAAAATATGGGAAGATAAATTAACTTCAGCTATTTTCCAAGCGTAGATATTGCTTTACATATATTCTTGAGTTTAATGGTTATAAATTGTACGGCAAAAAAAATTCATTCTCACAACTAAAGAGATTAATAAATCTTTGTCGTACTGTGATGAAGCAGGATAGATTGGATGCATTATCAATGAGTTGCATTGAAAGTGATCGATTTTGATCAACTTCGTATATTTATTCTAGAGACACCAAATTTTTCCGATAAAATTTAAATTTGCTGGCAATTTAAATATTTTCTTTTGTCTTCACATTATAAATTCTTTTAGTTGCAAAAATATTTCTAGTTAAGTACTTAAAAAATACCTAAGGGAAAAATAACGTATATCAAAATAATTCCAGGTTTCTTTAGTAAACGCTTAAGCTTAGTACATAAAGTACTAACGAATCGATCAACTTCACTTTTCTCGACCATTTTATTTAGCAAAGCATCTCCAAAACTGAGTAGACACAAAAATAGAACAAATGCCAATAAGTTCGTTCGGGTCGATCCCATTGAACTAGCAAACGTAATTATAGTTATATATTAAAGAACAGGTATTTCAAAGTTTTTACTAATCAGATTCGTTTTGTTTTTCGGTCAATTAAAAGAATTAAATTATTTTTTCTTATATACCGAAAACTAATGTGATTTTATTAAAAATTTGAACTATGATGTAGCTTAAGTAGAATGTTATAGTGCTATTGATAATATGAATTTACTTTCCACCACCACCGCCGCCACCACCGCCTCCACCTCCACCACCACCGCCGCCGCCACCACCACCAAGCAGGCCACCTCCGCCACCGCCACCACCACCGCCGCCAAGCAGACCTCCACCGCCGCCACCACCACCACCACCACCTCCAAGTGGTTCAGGATGAGGATGGGCTGAAATGAATATAAATTAAAAAGGATTATGAGATCCTTATTTTAAATGTAGCATAAAGTTTTATTACCAGTAGCGAAGGCAACGAATGCCAGGATAGTCCCCAGAAATGCGAATATTTTCATATTTAATTTGTTGGATTACAAGCGCTGAACTCTTTACAATGACTTAACTCAAAAGAAATCGTAGCTTTTATATAAAAATTATCAAGGCATGGCGATAGAATTGACGAAAGCATCATAAAGTATTGATTATTACTAAAATTGTTATCAGTATTGTTATTTCCCATTTATTCAAATGAGCGATCAATGTTCCTGGAATCGATTGCTCTGATAAGGCATCAATTTGCATGTAATTATTATCATTAATTTGACTGTGTAACATGCGCTAGATTTTACTTTGCGATGTAAATATTGAAAATCTTAAAAGTAGGAAATAAATCAGGCGATCTTAAGTTTATTTAAGCGGTGACAGACAGATCAAAGGAATGTCAAATGCGCAATTGCCGCCAGTGGTTTTTTCTGGCAGGGCCTTCCATAAGGAAAGTAAACTTAATTTGCTATGGCCTTTTATCCAAAAGAAGGAATGCTGCACTGTTTTTTGCTGTTTAAAAAAGTTTGGATCAATACAATTGGTTCCGAAAAGGCTTTGAGCCATTTAACAAACCTACAGCGTGCAACTTTTCTCTTCTATTCTCCACTGCTTTTAGATAATGCTAAATTATATAGAACATGATTTTCATTATACTCTGTGTAGGCTTTTCTCGTTAAAAGATTAAATTTAAATTGATTAGAATTAGATTTTCTGAAAAACGAAAGATATTTTAACCCAAGCTAAAGTTAAACCATGAGATTTATAACGAAATCTTAAGCAAAAAGCTAGCAAATAACTTAACAAAATTTTGATCATCTATTTTATATTAAGCAAAATCTATTAATCCATAAGCAGCTGATTCCGTACAGAAAGTGCGTTCAGTTTCGCGTTTTGCTAAAGAAAATGAGATTTGTAGAAATTGAACGAAAGTTTTTCTTAAGTACGTTGTAGTTTTAATATACGATTTGTGTGTATTGGCACAGTTGCATAAGCTGAATTCAGTCAAGGCATGCATGGTTTTGTTGGGCCTTAAGTCAATGATGGTATCACACCGTATTGTATCATACTCTACTGATCTGGTTCTTAGCGAATAGATTTCATTTCCTAACCTGAAAAGAAGGTGTACAGCCGAACTTTCCCAAAGTGAATCGGAAGGGCATAAGAAAAAACTTCTTTATAGAGAAAATACGTATTGCAGATTAATGAAATGAATTATTTATATTACTTTTGTTATTGGTTATTGAAATAATCAGAGATTTTTTTTGGGGAATTTCCAAACTGCTGGGCAAAATTCCTTTTCCCCCCTTTCAACTATTATAAAACCTTTCTGCTCGAGCGATTAGCAATTTCTTATCAAAATTTTTCACGCCACTACGCTCAATTGTAATATGAGAATTAGTGATAACATTTTATTTATTGATGGCTATCGATATTTTTACTACTTATTTAAGACTTCCACTAAATATATTTTTCAATATTTCTTAAAAAAAGAAAAAAAAATACATTTGAAAAATTCCTTCTATGGAAAACAAAACGCACGAGTGTAAAAAAATAGAAATATTCGTTATAAAGACATTCGATATATGGACATCAAAGCGAAAAGGTAATGAAAAATGTTCGCAAAAAAGCAAACTAGTTACGTGGAAGTTCGTAACATGGAAGTTCGAGTGTATGTCCGCAATAAAGTTGCAGAAATGGATAAAATGTTAAAGTCAAAGAATCTCAGGATATGTAATATTCTGTATTATTGGATAATTTCATATAAAAGATAAGACCCAGCATTCTGAAGAATAGTTAAAGTCTCGAAAATATCTTTAATATAATATAAACCTTTGGTATTTTGGACCTATTTGGGCCAATCCATAGAATTTGAATTTTGTTGTGGCAAGTCAAAAAGACACTGGACAATTTATATGGGAAAATTTTTGAAGAACACGTCGCAATTTCCTTTATTTTAAACACACGAAGCTGAATTAAAGATTTTCTTACCCAACAATCAGTTTTTGTTTGCTCTTATATAATTTATCGTATTGTAGATAGGACTTAAACCAAATTTTACATGTGACGATTTTCCGTAAAATTTGCATTTATGAAAAATGAGGTTAAATATTTGATTGAAAATTGAAATATCCGTTTTTGTTTTGATAGACATTTATTGTGATCTTCTATTTTTGATTAAAATTTTATTTTGTTTTATGTTTTTACCTAAGCGATGTCTTATCAGCTACAGATTATAGGCGATTTTAAATTGTATTAGCAATTAAAAGCCGCGCTTTTTATTTTGAAGCCTTGTCTCAATGCGCTCTTATTTGCTAATGAACGATAATATTGTGGCACACATCGTGAATGTGAATTTTTTCTAGCTTTAACCAAAGTGACGTCTTATTAGTTATGGACTAAGCGATTCTAAGAAAGATAATTGCTTATTTTGTAAGCATTGGGAATTTGATGCTGATAACAATTCAGAAATAATGTGCGCTATAAATAAAAATAGTACACTGATTTTTATTAAAAATAAGTTGAATTGAATTGAAGATAATATTTTTATTTTATTATAAAAGCAGTGACCTTTGTGCAGCTCATTTATATGGAATAATGCGGGCCTTTTCCAGCATCAATGCCTTTTACCGGAATTTGCTGTATTATAAAACTTAAGAGAGACTTGGAGCCAAAAGTCACGATTCAATTTTTCCAAAACAAAAAAAAAATTCCTTAGAAAGGTAATTAAAACAATAACTAAAACCAATGAAACAATTAAATTTTTCAAACCAGAAATAGGTTATTTGTGAAAGATTCCAATGAATTCTACCACAAGAGTTAACGATTAAAATTTGTTCGCATTAGTCCTACCTTAAGCAGTTTTCGTTCTACATGGAAAAAACGAAACTGGAAATTCTTGTTAATATTAATCAAAATTTAAGAAAAAATGGTACGATTTTTAGTAAATTAGAAACAGTTCGAGTTTCTATTAAAAATTGCAACTAAGTAGGCATCAATTTTTCGAATGCAAGTTTTGAATTTTTACAAAGTAGATATTAAAATTTTTGCAATAATTTATTATATTTTAAAAGGACTGTACTATTTGTTCATTAAAAGAAGTAATATTTTTAAGAAGTATCTACATAAAGTTTTTATGATGAAATAATAACTGAAATTGATTTTTAAAATTTTTTACATCAGTTTTGTAATCTCTTAATTTTGTATTGAATTGAATTGGGGTTATTAAACTCTACTATAGAGTTTTGGCTCTGCAGAGCTAAATTAACCCTTTCTTATCAACTTTTTCATCTCGAGTCAAAAAAATTTTTTCTTGTCTTATTCTCACAGATTTAAGTTTAATTAGCAATAAATCACAAAAAATTATAGTAAAAAGTTTTTTGGAAAGGCTATAGACCTTTGGGAAATTTGTACAATATATTGACAAAACGGCATCAAGGGAGTAAAAATTTAATAAAATCATTATATATTTAAAATTTTTTTTTTATTGAAAAACGCAAACATAGATATTAAAATTCATCAAAGGTACAGCCAAAAAGGATAAAAACTCAAATTTTAGACTCCAGAAAATTTATTGTAGGTTTAAAAGTAAGTTGGAAGAGTTAAAAAAGTTGCCGAAGTACAGATTATGAACGGAATTTGTCAATATTTTACTTAAGTGCAAAACAATTTCTATTGGGAATCCGTACCGTATCCGTAAATTTGTTCGTTAGTATTATTACGTTGTAAATCTATAAGAATCTCATCATCGGAATCGATGTCGGCAACTTACACAATTTCACCTCGTTCCCCATTTTCATCTTTTTCTTTCTCAAAATCTGATAAATCTGCTTCAATCATATCCAAAAATTCATTAATTTTTTATGCTCATAAACCTCATTTGCGTAAACTCATTGTAAAAGTCTTTCTGTAAACTTAAAATATTCAAAAACCCATACAAAGCAGAACAATAACAGTTTTTTTTCATCGTAGGCCGCGGAAAATATATAAAAAAAACAAGAACCTTTCTTGAATTTTGTACAATATATTGACCAAATTAGTTATTTGTACATTAGCATTGGCGGAATTTGTACAATATATTGTACACTTTTTTTAACCTATTAAAACAATTTTTTTTTCCAGTTTTTCTGTTGAAATATTAATTTCCTACTAAGAATTGGTTCTTTAACTTTAATTTAAACTTATGATATTTTAAAAAAAATGTTCATTACCTTCTCAAAAATCTAATGTTTGCGTGCGCATTTCTTGAAAATACACGGACGCAATGCAGACTGTTTTTCAAAGTCAAATAAAAAACTAACCATACTACCTTTGTTTTTCAAATTTAAATTTTAGAAAGAAAAAGCATGCTTAATTTAAAAATTAAGTTTTGTTTTTTCAAAATCTGCGAAATTTTTAAAAGAAGAAGTAGAGAAATGCGATAATTATTTTGTACAATATATTGTACAAAAACAACGAAAGGGTTAAGGAATTATACCGTTCATCGATTTGATTGAAAATTATTTTTTGCGATGATATGCCCATTTAAAGTTTTAGTGTCAGAGCTTGAAAAATCGTTGAAAATTGTTTCAAAATAGTCGCATTTTCATCCAAATCGAAATAACTAACTTTTGTCTATATGATTTACAATATGAAATATGTAAAAAGTCTAATGTCGTAATTTATTAAAATTTAATAAATTCTTTGTATAATTTCAAAGTTATTAGGTAATAAATAAAATGAAGAAAATAATTTTTAATATGCACTTAATACAAAATGTAAAATGAAAATAATTACAAACTAGAATAGCATTTTTCATTAAGATTTTTTATTTATTGCTTTAAAAGAGTAATACTTGTTTTCAGCTTTTAATTTTTATAATCTTCTATTAATTTTTAATTAAATTTGAGCTGAAGGTTTTTCCGTATACATGGGACGTTCTTTTACAAACCGAACGAATTTTGACAAAAATTGACCGACACATTTTTGATTTGGTTGAAATTTTTTTATGAGTTCTGTATTGAAAAAGAAGAGATATGTGTTCTAGGATTTTTCTTGAAAAAATACTTTTTTTAAAAAATTGAGCGAATTTAAATTTTGAGAATTTCGTGATTTTTGGTTTGGAGTCTCACTTTCAAAAATTCATAACTCAAGTTCTGTTAAAGCTAAAAAACTGAAATTATGTTCATTATAAAACTAAGAAATGAACTTTAATAAAAAAATTTCTTAAAAAATTATTCCTCTATATCCAAAATTTATCATATTTTCAAGTATAGCCACCCGGGTAACTGCTTCGACCGAAATGAGTTACAAAAATCTTCGGTCCATTTAGGGTTAATAAATAGTATATTTCGAGATTGGACATAACTTCACGAAATGCCAGGTCGGTCGTGTAATGAGAAGAGCCTCACATTTACTTCTCAGAAGAAATAGATTTTTGACGTGGAACTTCTGGATAAATTATCTTGTACAAAAAGATATGTCAAGGTTGATTAAAGATGGCTCTAAATTTGTTATCATTTCAATGCTAAAAACATTGCATGTACAAATTTACAGATTTTACCAAGATCTATGCGGCAACTGAAGGAGTATTTCAATAATGAAACGTAAATACTGTTAAAGGAATGCTGAAACCAATCCTTAATTTCAGTAAATCCTGCTTAGAATTTAGAGTTTTCCTCAATGAAAACGAATATCTTATATTTCTCGAAACAACCTTATAAAAAAAATAATCGTTCCTTTTTACCTTTAACATTTAATGTGAATTCAATCCGAAAGCAACAGAAAAATGTATTCTCTAACTATTTTTTAATCGACTTTAATAAATACAAAAAGTTTGTAAATAAACAAAAATTACAATGTCCTTTATGGCGGAAAATATATCATACACAAGAGATAGAAGAAAAAAAATTATTCAATTCGATAAAAATGGAATTTCATAGCAATTTACTTTCTCCGTGCATAGAACAAACAAGATTAGTAAAATCAAAGAATTTCAATTCTATGATTAAAATTTGTGGAATTCAACAATTCATTTCTTTGAATCAAAGAAAAAATTTGCAAAATCAAAACCCTTTGTTCTTTGGATTTGCAAATTCAAATTATCTGATTTTACAACAAAATATTTTCGCGTAATCAGCAAAATGTTTCACTGATATTGCAAATAAAAAACTTCCATTGTCTAATCAGGGAAGCTCCTGGTTCAAACCCCGGCGACGACATAATTTTTTTTTTATTTTTTTAATTTAAAGGTATTTAAAAAACAAAAAAAGTAGAGAACTGTATTTGCATAAATTGAAAATATCTTGAAATCTGCCTTTTATGTTAATAATAAAAAACGAGTCCGTTATTTTTTAATATAAAAGGCAGTTTTCAAGATATTTTCAATATATTTATAGTTCTCTGCTTGTTTTTTTGTTTTTTAAATTAAAAAATAAAAAAATTAAAAAAAAAAAAATTATGTTGTCGCGGGGGTTTGAACCATGAGCTTCCCTGATTAGACAATGGTTGTTACATGCGCAGTTTAACAACATGACTTTAATATATCTTAAAAATGATGTCGGTGGCTGAGTTGGGTAAGATGAGCATCTTTGAACAGTGGCATGGCGCAGAACACAGGTTCAATTCTCTGATCGGTTGACAAGTAAAAAAAAATTTAATTTCTCCTTTGAAGTTTTAAAAGCGTATTACAATTAAAATAAGAATGACTGACAATAAGTACCAACAAATAAGAAAATAGAGGAAATAGAGGAAAAAAAAAAGAAATAGAGGAAAGTAAAAAATCAAAAAAGAAAAATGTTTTTTGCAAATTTATTCTAAGTTTCAACAAAAACTTTAGGAAAATTAACAAATGTTTTTTTTAAATCAACTAATTAATTTTAAGTTTCAACAAATCATCTTTTGTTATTTCAGGAAAATTGTTTCTTTGACTGAAAATCATACACAACATTCGTTGATATCGGACCCGAAATTGTTTGATATCAGCGAATCTTTTTTTTCTGTGTGTAATCCAATAAATCTGAGGCTATATATTGAAACTACCAACCTTTAAAGCACTACAACTCAGTTAACTCATATTGTACGGAGATCTTTTTCGTCGGAAATCGCAATAGCTAAACGAAATAATGTACACAGAATGGTAATTGTTTTATTTTAAGTATCACTCTCCTATAGTAACACAGGGTAGCTACGCTTTTATTCATTGTTGTGGACACAGTGTAAAATATATTGTCTTTCATTACACGTTTTAGAAAAATAGTATCTATTGGTATTGGATCTGTAATAAAGTTCAAAACTATTAACATTTATTAGGACATTCAGGTAATGCACCATCTTGTAAAAATGTTAAAAGATAGCTCTTTATAACATGAGGCTAATACTTCAGAACAGTAATATTTTATATGAAAAGCATCTGCGTTACTGAAAATGACAGTTGAGTTACCGTTATTTACGAGAAAATAAACTATTTTGTTACAATATTATGTTTTAGATGAACTAATTGTATCAGATACTAATCTCAAAATTCAGAGTCTTAGGCATTAAAAATAATTGAGGCAAATTTGTTATTATTTCAATGACAACTCGACTGGACTTTGACTGGACTTAGCAGGATTTGCAGATTAAATATGAAATCGTAAATGCTCTCAAATATTTATATAATCTAATTATAATTATCGGATCTATATGGAAGAAATTTCTGAATATTCTTAAAAGGAACCAATAATAAATCAATAATTTTTAATATGTACGTGTGTATAATTTATTTTAAGATAGTTTCGAATTAATTTGAGCTGTGAAATATAAATAGCTTATACTGGTTTAATTTTATGTGGTTCTACTTTCCACCACCGCCACCACCACCTCCACCGCCTTCAAGTAGGCCGCCTCCACCACCACCGCCACCTCCGCCTCCAAGCAGACCACCACCGCCACCACCACCTCCACCGCCTCCAAGTAGGCCGCCTCCACCACCACCGCCACCTCCGCCTCCAAGCAGACCACCACCGCCTCCACCGCCACCGCCACCTCCAAGCAGACCACCACCACCTCCGCCGCCACCGCCACCACCAAGTGGATTAGGTTTAGCTAAAATAAAGAAATGATTCGTAAGGACTTTATGTTCCTTTTGCTTATGCAAAATTAAGTTTTATTACCCGAAGTCAAGGCGATGAATGCCACAACAATTGCTAGAACTGTGAATAGTTTCATTTTTGCTGAAGTGTTTTAGAAGGTAACTAAATCTTTACAATGATTAAACTACCACAAATCATTGCTTTTATATCAAAGCTATGCTTGGCTAGCAGTTGAAGCAGCAGCAACACCTCATTGTGATCGGATTGAATTCAATCCTTATCTATACGGATTTCCCATGCTCTCTACAGTGAATTGAGAGATTACTTTTCTAAGAACTTTACTAAAAAATGATAAGGCGTAAACTGATTTAACTTAAATTTTCTGTGTCTTTCATTATTGAATCAATGCGTATTTTTTAAATATTTTCAACATGCAAATATCTATATGTAGAGTGGCTCAAAATACAATGATGTTAAGGTGCTAGACATTTTTCTTAAACCTCGGATGTTAGAACTTACAGAAAGCCCATTAGAGCAGATATGTGCATTTTTATAATATTATAAATCCTGTATATTTTAAATTTGATAAGATACTAGATTTTGTTTTTAACTTTTAAACAACCATTTTATCGCATACCGATTCATTTGAACACTCTATGAATACAAAACTCAAGGATTATGAATTTTCAATTGCAACTTTTTTCTTACTTTACTCCACCAACTTTTTAAAATGTCAATATTTCAAAGCCAATATGCTTTATTATTTACCAAATAGAACACATTTACTTTAAAGAAATAAAATTATAAAATGTATTGCTAGGAAAATGAAAGAAAAAAATGCATGTTATTTTAAAGTCATGTATGTATTTCTTACACGATTAATATGCGAAATTTTCCAATTTCAGAAATGTAAACCAAATCTAAGCGTATGGGTCTAAGTGCCTAAAAGTGGCTTTACTTCAGTTCTCTTCATTGCTCCAGTTAAATAGAGTTCCTGAAATAAAACATTTTGCTTATTTTTCTACACAAAAATTTTTTAAGAAAGAATTTAAGAAATTATTTCTTTAGCTCGTTCAAGCAAAATGTGGGCAAAATGTTAATTTCGACTATTGGATTTTATGGCGGCTTCCGAGATTTTAGCATATGGGTACATTAGCATTCTGGGAACATTTCTCCACTTTAAATCCAAATTAAATGAGTTTGGTGACGAATAGGAAAAAAATTGTTGCTCGGATTTTCAAGAGAAATATTTACTTCTTGAACTTTTTTTACTTCGGTACTGGATTGCAAAAAATAACAAAATAAATGAAACTGAGGTTTTTTTCCCCACCAAAAATTAGTACCGTATTAAGAGTAAAAGTGCAAGTGAATCTTCAGTTTTTATTAAAAGAGTATTGCTTCGACTACGCTACCTGCTGGATGGTTTGACTTAACGTACCCACATTGAATTCGGCAATATATACTTAACCCTAGGATGTTCAGGTACTTGTGAGGCGGTAAGTGAACCTGCTGGGCCTCGCGAGGCCCATATGCCATGGCCCAGGTCTGTTATATTTTTGTCCAGCCTGGTGTGCCGCAGGTGGCTGCCATTGGTTATAGGTATTGTGCATGGCTCTAGCTATGTGTATATATACATACATATTACATACAATTTATTACATAGGCCTACATACAGATCTACATTAGTGCTAGTATTGCTGGATGCATAGGAAATTTAAATTTATGATATTTCGGTGATTAAAAGAGATATCGACAAAATTTAAAATGGGTTTTGAAGGGTAAGAGTCATACTTTCAGATTCCGAAACTAATTTAGGAAAAACAATTTTATTCGCGATGTAAAATAACCTCAAATATAGCCAAAAACAGTGTTTTTGCACTTTTAGGTTAGAGTATCTCGAAAACCTGACGTATAGGAAAAATTCTGAGCTCAGATTCGGATTCACCGCATCAAAGTTCTTCGGATATGATAGGTCTGGTCTCTGGTTTTGGACTTTTTTCTATTTTTGTCGGCCTGTGTAATTGGCTGGCGGTGAACATTGCAAATCATTGTTCCATTTTTTATCAATCGCGACGTCAGATTGTGAGTAACACACGACGTTTGTCCGTTTTGCATGATGGTACGATCGCCTCGTAGATAATAAATGGTACCAAGCCAGTAACATCCAAAATATTATAAAATATGGCTAGTGGTCAACAGTTTGCGTCACGCTTGCAAGAGTAGCTGCTAAGCATCAGGTCCATCGTATCAAAACCAGCTTCTCTTCGTTGTAATGCAACATTTGATACCGCTATGTTTTGTAGGTGTCGACGTTGGATGTTTTATACTCGGTGGACAGCAAAATACCGGCATTGTTCTTTTTTGGCAGATAAGAACACAACGAAACTTGAGCACTATAATAGCCAAGCAATGTCTCTTCCAACGAATGATTTCGGGATATTCCAAGCTACTCCGGTACAAACCGTTTGTTGTAGAGTGTATGATGTTACTACATAAACAGAACAGGTTTGTTCTGTGAAGTCGGCGTAAACGACCCATCTTAAAGTCAAAATGGGCCTCGAAAAGCCCAGCCGCACATCCTAGGGTTAAATAGCTGTCTGTAAAGCGTTTTAAAAATTATGCTTGTATGGCAGGTGCCACACGCTTTTGTTAAAATGCCCTTATTTTTCTGATACTGGACCAAACTATTTCTGATATTGATGTGCAAATTCGGTTTCATAATTTTTTAATATATAAAATAAAATCAGTTATGGAGTCAGTTAGATTATAAAAAAGTGTTTAAAGTACTCAGAGTTTTAAACAATCTATAAAATTCTTAAAAAGTAGTTCAAAATCGCTTCAAGGCAAAAATCTTAATGCAAACACATTTTAAAAAAGATTGTGAACACATTTCCGTATTCATGTTCCTTGCAATCTTAAAATAATTGAAAATTTAATTTTTTTGTGATTCACAATTTTAATTATACTAATACTTACATATATTTAGCAGCGTAAGGACACTAGACAAACGTATTTACAAATTTGGCTCTCTTTCATACAATGCACATTGGAAAACGTGAACCCCAAAACATTAACATACTCAAAACGTGAACACTGTCTTTTTTACATTGACTGCTCTAAAACGTGAACAAAACTAGAAGCTCTAAGACGTAAACAGAAAGTAATTAAACATTTCTTCATAAAAATTCACTGCTACTTTTTAAAACTTCAGGGAATCCCATAGTAATGACAATGCGTAATATTTGGTATTTTAATTATACGTGTACTAGCCCAAGAGCCCGCTGTAGAAAATCCGAGTTCATAAGATTACACGATAAGAAATACGGAACAGATAGTAATGCACTTTGGTGAAACTAACGAACCCGAATTGTCTTGACAAAGCCCGTCCAAAGCAAGAAAACAGATATAATTTTTAAGTGTATAGTAATGGGTAATCTGGTCCGGGAAAAAGGAACACGTTGAGATCGTCAGAGCTGCCAAAAATAAAAAATTTCTTTACCGTTGGTTCATACGAATGCGAAGTAAAAATTGATCTGTAAGCGGACTAATGCTGAAATAAAAAGCTAAAAACTAACATTCAAAAATACAGAAAAATGAATGTGGTTTTTTGTCATGTGATGGATGGTTAAGTGGTTTCAAAATACGATATGGCATTCGACTTCTTAAAATAACTGTAGATACAATACAATTTTGATCTTAAAATTTTACATTCAGAAATATGATCAACCTCTAAAACGTCAAGACCCTCGGTTTTAATTAGTTCCCGTTTTCCAATGTGCATTGTATTTTGGTACGTATGATTCAAAAATACAAAACTGTAATACTCTTGTCATTGGCATAGTTGGTCCAAGAGCCGTAACCACCACCAGGGCAGTGATTCTGGTCTCTAGATCATGGAGGCCCAAAATTAGGGAATTTATATGAATATTATAAAAAAAGTCGTAATGCTCTATTTTACTTATCACATCATCATGAAAGGGAGCCTTTTGATTTCTTGCCCCGCAGACCATTACCACTAAGTTACGGCGCACTTTCGTTTCGATCCGTTTAAGTACATTAATCTAAAGTAAGGTATTTAATATATTACAAAAAGCACAGAACTTTTCGGTGACACATTAATACGAGACATAAAAAATTCTTTATTTTGAAACAAAGCTAAAATCGGACAAATTGTTCATGAAATTCATCAAAATCGAAGCTCTTTTTTGATGTTCAATTGTCAGCTGTTTGCTAGACTATAATATTGTCATCCACTGAGTCAGGTTTGTATTCACATAATGACTATCGTCGGATTTCTTCGACTTAGGTTCTTCTGGGGTGCATAAAGTGTTAAAAAAATAGTAAAATTCCAATTATATTGCCTAAAGCATCACAACAAAAATTATCATTCACTAAAAACAATCTCAAATCTACTTATTTCAAATTTATATTCTATTAAAATTCTGCGAATATAATCAATCAATCAGTCAATTTAATTCAAACAATTTGGGAAATCCATACTGATAGCAGACGAAATGAATCTTTCCACTTTAAGGTGATGCTGTTGATTTTACTGCCAGCAAACTATAATCTTAATATAAAAGCAACGACTTCGTAAAAGTTTAATCATTGTAAAGACATTGGTACCTTCTAAAACATTTCAGCAAAAATGAAATTATTCGCAGTTCTAGCGCTTGTTGTGGCATTCATCGCCTTAGCTTTTGGTAACACAATTTAATTTTTTAAAACAAATGGAACATAAAGTCCTTACGAATCATTTCTTTATTTTAGCTAAACCTAATCCACTTGGTGGTGGTGGCGGCGGCGGAGGTGGTGGTGGTCTACTGGGTGGCGGTGGTGGCGGCGGCGGTGGTGGTCTGCTAGGAGGTGGTGGTGGCGGCGGAGGCGGTGGTGGTCTGCTTGGAGGTGGAGGTGGTGGTGGTGGAGGCGGCGGAGGTGGTGGTGGCGGAGGTGGTGGTGGAGGTGGCCTTCTTGGAGGCGGTGGAGGTGGTGGTGGTGGTGGTGGAAAGTAGAACCACATAACTGAGATCAGTATAAACGCTCTTATATTTCATAGTTCAAATTTTTAATTAAACCGATATACTTATTTATAAAATACACATTAAAAAAGCAAACTGCCTGATTTTTCTTAAAAATAAAAATTTAGTTAGCACTATGGATCTTAAGTGCATATAATAGGTCACAAATTAGTCAGTTAGTTCGATTAATTGGTCAGTAAGAGTACATTTTATAAAGCGTTTTGAGAAATTTCAAGGTCATCTGCATATTTAGGCACCTCATCTGGCGAAGGTAATTATGTACTTTTTGCCTCCACTGACCAATTTGTGACCTATTATATGCACTTTTTTTTATCAATAAGTGTTATGCTATATTTTAAGTTTCTTATTCTTTTTTGTGAGTATATTTTGCACTTTGTGGAAGAACATTTTGGTGCTTAAAATCAGTTTTTCGGGCAGCATTTGCAATTCAAAAACAGCTATTTGATATTCATAAAAAAACTTAAGCTATTTCGATCTTATTGAGCGATCAGAGCGAGTATAAATGCTTTTTGCTCTTGCTCCAGAACTTTGCTTATTCAGGGGGCTTGTGCTTATTTTGACTAATGTTGCTTATAATTGCTTATTTTTTACATTTCTGCTTTTTTTTATACGAAAAAAATGTTTTTGCTAATTTTTTCGAAAATGATTCACTTAACATGTTTCGCACATGGACAGCATCGAGTCGCCGAATTTATCCGCGTTCAGTTTCCAAAAGTCAATATACTAATATCAACTGTTAAATCAGTTTATATAAAAGTAAGAGCTACCTTCTATTTATGTGAAATTATTTTGTATTCAAATTTACATAGATTCTAGGCTCCGTGTCGTCGTAACGCATTCAAAAATACGTTTCCAAATACCCCATTGCCCCAGGTCTAATAATAACGCGAGGGGTACTTGGTTGAAAGCAGGCATTTAGTTTTGCGTCCATTTTGATGAAGTTAAAGCTGTAACGAAAAATTCAAAAGCAAAAACCTACTGCAATCCAATAAATAAAAAGCCGAGCTTGCCTTCATTAAATGCAATTTTTCTCCAATAGTACATTCAATTCTAAAGCTTGAAACTCAATGCCTTGAGTTGAATGAAAGTATTGGCATAGTCAGAAAAATACGAAAATTAGTTAGCTTTATTGATCGCAAGGAGTTTTTACAAAAATATAAAAAATCCTTCAGAGAAACAAAGGATATTCCCTAATTTTAAATATATATAAAATTCTTTATAAAGGTACTGATTCAAGGGATAAATTTCTTTATATATATTCACCAGAAGAACTTGCACTTTTCAAATATTGTCCAGTAACATCATCGTATGTTGAGCGATTGATCATTTTCAAAATATACACGCACTTGCTAAATGAAAAGGGCCGTTCATTTATTTTTGAAAATTTGAATCAATACTTAATAATATATTCAAACATTAATTTATAATTTATTTAGTTTTCCTATTTTAACTTATGTTTTAGAGTGTACATTCTCTGTTTAAACGGAATATTAAAATAAACTAATCTTTTTGTTTTAAAACATTTGTTCGTATTTAATATAAGGTTTTTCGTGCTTATTATTGTGCTTTTTGGCATTTTTAAGTGCTTATTTGCTTTGCTGAAAAAGATTTTTTTACGTGCTATTTTTGGCTGCTCTGGCTATAATGTATTAAGATTTTATTTTTAGTGTTCACAAAATCTCTATATTAACTACATAAGTAGCAAAAAAAATTTTCTGAGAAACTAATAGTTTTTCAATGAACTTATTAAAAAATTTAAAATTTACACAAAAGTAAAGCTATGTGAAATAAAATTTAGCTTGCCTTACATTTCATTATATAAAAACGAAATCGCCCTACTAACGCGGTTTCTAATAAACTTCAAACTTCTTTTTGTACCTTAAACCATTTTAGATCATTATCAATATTACCGAATGACTTATCTCAGGTTCCCCTTAAGATCCATAGTGCTAACTAAATTTTTATTTTTAAGAAAAATCAGGCAGTTTGCTTTTTTAATGTGTATTTTATAAATAAGTATATCGGTTTAATTAAAAATTTGAACTATGAAATATAAGAGCGTTTATACTGATCTCAGTTATGTGGTTCTACTTTCCACCACCACCACCACCACCTCCACCGCCTCCAAGAAGGCCACCTCCACCACCACCTCCGCCACCACCAACTCCGCCG
>CAVLEK010000014.1:0-27500 GCA_963662105.1 Meiosimyza platycephala
AGTTAGTCATTACTGCAGAAATGGGGCATTACTACACCTTATTTCAATGCCTGCATCAAATATTACAATATTTTATTGAAATTACAAATTAATTGATATACATGACAACCTGTCATAACAGTCGAGGTTCCGCGCATGCGCTGTAGCATAGAAAAGTACTTTTAATTTTTTAAAAATGTTCTACGCGTGACCAACTATTAATTTTAGCTGAGGGCATTAAAAATTCAACCGACTTATTTACTTCATTTTTTTTAGATAATAATATGAGGTGTCAAAATTTTTAGATGACCTTGATATTTTTAAATATTTTCCTCTTGGTGACCAATTAATCCGACCTACTGACCAATCATGACCAATTCGTGGCCTATTAGATTCATATTTTCTTATTTCGAAATCGCCAGATGAGGTGCGAAAATCTTCAGATGACCTTAAAATTTAAAAAAAACTAGTAAAGGTGTTATCTTCGGCCATGCCGAAACTCACTTACCCTGCACTGCACTGAAAGTACTTTCCAAATAAATGTTAAAAAGACGCTGAAAAGGTTGAAGAAGTCAAAAATAATGTAATAAGGTTCAAGGAGGTTGAAAAGTTTTGAAACAGTTGAAAAAAACTCAAAAAGTCTAAAATATATGGAAACCATTTCAGAAAGTTAAAAGAAATTGAAAAAGTAAAAAAAAAATGTGGAAATTAATTAAAGGTGTTAAAAAACTCAAAAATAGTTGCAATAAGTTGAAAAATGTTGAAACAATTCAAAATTCACGAAAAAGTCGAAAAAATAAAGAAATCAAGTTGAAAGAGGTTGGAAAAGTGGAAAATATACATATGGAATATATTGGGGAAAGTTAAAAAGTTGGAAAAATCTAAAGAATGTGGAAAATGTTAAAAAAAAATAGAATAAAAATGCAGAAAACCAAATATGTCCACCCACTTCTCCAATTCCGCCTACTTTTGGTACAATAAATTATATTCGTAATTGACATCCACATCAGTGATGGCATTTGGGCTTTGTGAAAATGTACTAAATCGAGACTTCAAATGTACTTTTTAGAGCCCGAATGTACTTTTTTGTCTTGAACAACTAATTTTCTCCTAAAATGCACGAAATTGTTCTAAAAATTACTATCAAAAAAAAAAGGTCCTCACTTTTCCCATCTCAAAGACCCTAGTAAAATTAGATATATTTGACATTAAATTAATTACAAAATCTACACATTGCGCGATTAGTTTCATTTACAAAAAAAAAAACGTAATTAATATAATAGAATAATTATATTATATACAGTTGTTTACTATAAATCTACTCATTGCGGTTATTTTCATTTACTAAAAAACAAAACAAAAAGGTAAATAATATAAATTGTCCAAGTGTACCAAAAATGTACTGAAAATGCCCCAAATGTACCGAATGTACTGAAAACTTGTCGAATGTACTGACAACGATTTTTCAGGACACAAATGTACTGAAAAAAGTACAAATGTACCGAAAATGCCATCACTGATCCACATACGAAATTTTAACAAAATAGCTTGTATAGTTTGCGATATATGCCTTAATTAACCATAAAATTTAGGGCGGTGACACACCCACTGATACAATCGAGACTGATTTTGATCTAAAAATAGCTTTCCATAAGCAATCCTCTTATACCAAATTTCAGTATGATTGCTCATATATTTCGATAGATATGCCACTTAAGGTATTTTACTTGTATGGGAGGTGCCAGCCCAGTGGTGCTATTTCGCCCGCTTTAGATGCTGACATAACTTATAGCAACTAAACCACTTACATCAAATTTTATGCCAATTGGTGCAATAGTTCTCTTAAAATATCACTTCCAACTTTATGTTAATATGGAACGCCACGCCCACTGATGAAATCCCATCGAAATTTATCCCACCAAATTTTATAAAGATTACTCTCATTGCACACTATCTATATCATTAAACGTGTTTTGCTTATATGGGAGGTACCACGCCCACCGGTTCTATTGTGCCAAATTTTCGTAAGATGATACCTTTTAGCAAGAATATCTGCCATACTAAACTTCATTACGATTACGTTGTTAGTTCTCTAATTATAACGTTTATAAATATTGTGTGCCACGCCCTTCAACGAGTTTTTCCAGTATATCAGACTGCTCTCAGTAGTATCATCCCTACAATTTTTATGAAAATCAAATATGCCAATTTTGAATTATAGGAAATCAAAATTTTAAATTGTTAAAATGTGCCACGCTCTCTTTCCAATTCCGCCCACTTTAAATACAATTCCATATATATATGATTTGTATCCGTGTACCAAATTTCATCATAATATCTTGCACGGTTTACGAATTATAGCGTTATAGAAGTTAAAATTTAGGGCTGTGCCACGCCCCTCTAAGAGCCTTTGCAAATTTTAAACCTAGCTCAATCCTAATTTTTTTCACATGTTTCCGAGTTTCATCAAAATCGCAGCAACTTTTTTCAAAATGGGCTGAGGTATATTTACATAGAGTATGGTCGTGACCCGATTTCGCTCATTTTTACATGCTAGCAGCTTGCAAAAGGTGTGACCTGTGTGCCAAATTCCATTGAATTAGCTTGCTTAGTTTTCTCGTAAACGTGATTTCAACACACAGACCGACAGAGAGACAGACGGACATAGCTATATCGACATAAAGCGAATATAGCCTCTGTGTAGGGTATAAAAAATTTTAAATTTTCTCGATCTGACCAATTAATCGGACTAACTGACCAATTATGACCAATTCGTGACCTATTAGATGCATATGTTTTTATTTCAAAATTCGCTAAATAGAGTGCCAAAATATGCAGATGACCTTGAAATTTTTCAAAACGCTTTAAAAAATGTTCTCTTGCTGACCAATTATTCGGACTGACTGACCAATTATGACCAATTAGTGACCTATTAGATGCACTTTTTTTTCATCGAAATTCGCCAGATGGGGTGCCAAAATATGCAGACCTTGAAATTTTTCATAAAGCTTTAAAAAATGTTCTCTTGCTGACCAATTATTCGGACTAACTGACCAATTATGACCAATTAGTGACCTATTAGATGCACTTTTTTTTATATCAAAATTCGGCAGATGGGGTGCCAAAATATGCAGATGACCTTGAAACTTATAAAAATATTTGTAAAAAATTTACTCTTACTGACCAATTAATCGGACTACCTGACCAATTATGACCAATTAGTGACCTATTAGATTCATATGTTTTTATTTCAAAATTCGCCAGATGGGTTGCCAAAATATGCAGATGACCTTGAAATTTTTCATAACGCTTTAAATAATGTACTCTTGCTGACCAATTACTCGGACTAACTGACCAATTAGTGACCTATTAGATGCAAGTTTTTTTTTATCAAAATTCTCTAGATGGGGTGCCAGCGGGGTGGAGCCCCTTGCGACTGCGTATAATTCTTGCTATTTTATGTTTGTTGTTGGTTTGTTGTTGTTGAACTGGTGCGCTGCCGTGTGCGTTACAGGCATGCGCGTTGTTGCTTTTATGTGTTTGTTTATGTTAATAATTCCTTATTGCACCGAATCCAACGATTTGTTGTTGGATTTTTGTTGTAATTGTTGTTGCACTCTTGAAATAAAATCCTTGCCGACCCCTGGTCTAGATGGTGTTCGGTATTATACATATACATTACATTAATTCTAGTATGACAGGGTGCATAGAAAACTTAAATTTATTATATTTCGGTGATTAGAAGAGATACCGACAAAATTTAAAATGGGTTTTGAAGAATAAGAGTAATACTTTCAGATGCCGCAACGAGGTTTGGAAGAACAATTTTATTCACGATGTAAAATAACCTCGTATATAGCCAAAAACCGTGTTTTTTGCACATTTAGGTTGGAATATATCGAAAACCTGACGTATAGGAGAAATTCTGAGGTCGGATTCGAATTCAGCGCATCAAAGTCCTTCGGACTGTGTTATTAATAATTTCTTAATATGTCAGTAAAATTACAGCTATGTATTAGAATTTTTGAAAAAATATCGTTAGAAAAATCCTGAGTCTCAAAAACTATAGGTCTGTTTTAAGTCCACTTGCAGAGCTTTTATTGATTTATGGAAAAGCTATATCTGGGTCATCTGATGGCTATACCTCCGATATTAGCTGTCTCCGTTACACGGTTCGCTTAAATCAAGATCAAGATCGACAAAATTGTCAACCAAATCTGACAATGCACAATTATTATATAGTGTCTTGAGATTCCAAATACTCAATCTGCGAAATCGGATCTGCTCATTTACATGTGTTATGGTCATTTTAAGATTCGTTTCAAGCAAAGTCAAGATCGGTAAAAAATTTTAACCAAATCTGACAATTCACAATTATTATTTAGTGTTCAGAGGTTCCAAAAACATAATCCGTAAAATCGTGCCTAGTCATTTACTGGTTTTATGGCCATTTTAAGGTAAACGCTTTTAACGATAATTTTAATAAAATTATGAAGCGAACCTTGTAGTTTTTGATGCTTTTAAGATTAAGTGAAGTTTTAAAATATGCTATGATAATTGTTATTTATGTAGTTTGAGTCGCTGAACACGATGAACTCACTTACTTTTGCAAATATATAAAAACTTTTGCGTTATTCACTATTTTTCATGGAAGAAAACCGATACAAAAAATTTTTTTTGTCGGCCGAAAAACTAGTGAAAAATAAATTTTTCTTCTTTTTTTTTTATTATATTTTGTGGGCTTAAAAAGTATTTTTGACTACAAAGCCCACGCTAAAAAAACAAAATTATAAAATTTTTATATACATATGTTATGTTATTCATCATTTTCCATGGAAAAGAATAGAAAATATCAAAAAAAAAAATTCTTTTGGACCTTAAAACTAGTGAAAAATATTTTAAATTATAATTTTGTTTTATTGATTTTCGAGGTATTTTCGACTTCAAAGCTCACTAAAAAACAATAAATAAAAAAACTTTTATATTTGTTGTTATTCACCGTTTTTCATGAAAATAAAATTTAAAAAATTTTTAAAATACTCTTTTGGGCCTGAAAACCAGAGCTGTGAAAGAGTGCATTCATTTTCAATTGAAATCCATTGAAGTCACTGCCAAAACTGTAGCATTCAGAATTCAGCTATTTAAAAATGAAGTCGCTTGTAGACTTCAATGCCATAAGTCTGCAGCCTTTTCCATCCTAAAGAATGCAATTATTCTGGTGACGTCATATTTTGGATTGGAATCATGATTGGAAGAATTTTGATTGCACTGAAGTCACCTCAAATCACTTTGAAGTCGTTGAAGTCAGTTGAAGTCGTTGAAGTCACTTGAAGTCGTTGAAGTCACTTGAAGTCGTTGAAGTCACTTGAAGTCGTTGAAGTCACTTGAAGTCGTTGACGTCACTTTTAGTCGTTGAAGTCGTTGAAGTCACTTGAAGTCGTTGAAGTCACTTGAAGTCGTTGAAGTCACTTGAAGTCATTCAAGTTACTTGAAGTCGTTCAAGTTACTTGAAGTCAGCTACAAAAAAAAATCGAAATATGACAAATTTGGGAACTTTAAAAATCGTGTTAGAAGAAAAACTCTAAATATTTTCCCAAAAACCGTGGAAATAAAGTGCTAAGAATGAAACCCATATTATTTATAATGAAATGGCCTATATTTAAAATTAGTAACTTAAAATATGTTTAAGCACGCTTGGTTCACTTTCAGTAAAAGAGTTTTTCTTCTAACACGATTTTTTAAAGTTCCCAAATTTGTCATATTTCGATTTTTTTTTGTAGCTGACTTCAAGTAACTTGAACGACTTCAAGTAACTTGAACGACTTCAAGTGACTTCAACGACTTCAAGTGACTTCAACGACTTCAAGTGACTTCAACGACTAAAAGTGACGTCAACGACTTCAAGAGACTTCAACGACTTCAAGTGACTTCAACGACTTCAAGTGACTTCAACGACTTCAAGTGACTTCAGCGACTTCAAAGTGATTTGTGGTGACTTCAAATCAATCAAAATTCTTCCAATCATGATTCCAATCCAAAATATGACGTCACCAGAATAATTCCATTCTTTACGATGGAAAAGGCTGCAGACTTATGGCATTGAAGTCTACAGGTGACTTCATTTTTAAATAGCTGCACTCTGAATGCGGAATTTCTCATGAATTAAAATTGAAAATGAATGCACTCTTTCACAGCTCTGCTAAATACTAATGAAAAATAATATTTATATAATTTGGGTTTTAAAAAAATTTTTGATTACAAAGTCCACAAAAAAAGCAAAATAAAATAATTAAAATATTTAATGACTTATTGACAATTTTCCCTAGAACGCATTTTTATCAATTTTATCGGTAAAAGCGTTTACCTTAAAATGGCCATAAAACGAATAAGTGATTAGGTACGATTTTGCGGATCATGTTTTTGGAATCTCCAAACACTAATGGCACTATTTTGTAAATCACCGCGTTGGAACGCAACGCCAACGCAGCGCACCACTTGGATTTTAAATCGGTATTTTGTAAATCACCACGTAATTGCGTTAGCTATGTTACGTTGTTACGATGAGATGTCATTCAGCTACAGTTGAGCGTTTTCTCATGTAAAATAAAATGAGGATAATTTTTGTAAGTTTGTGAAAAATTCAAGCACTAACAAATTTTTGTAATCTGGTAACGATATCAGCTGTTCGTTTTGTTTTTTATTGAATTGGTGTCACTTATGCAATTCACAGTTCATTGTAAATTGGGCTGGTGAATTTACATTGATGTAATCTTAAAATATTTTACGAGGTTGGAACTTTGTTGTGTTATGTTGTTATTGTTTCCCATATAAATGCTAACTACAACTAGTCGATAAAATTGAACATGCCTTTAAGCATGTTTTTTGAAAGTTGTATTCGTTTTCAATTTTGGTGAGAGGATCGTATAGGGAAAAGAGAGTGACAAAAACAAACTTTGTAAACAATAAATTTTTCAGTTCACAGTTGCATGATTTGACACATTGTAATTTTGTCACGTTCCAATTTTACAATGAACTGTGAATTGCATAACTGATTCCAAATGTGCAAGGTAAAATAACAATAAAAACAGTTCAATTAAAAATAAGAAAAAGCTTTTATCTAAGACGTCTAGGTTACTAAACATTCCTTTTCTATATTTTAAGCTTTTAATATTTCATTTGTTGCTTCGGCTTGCTTTTTAACAGCATATGTGAAGAAATTGACAGTTCATATGAACGAAATCACAGCATGGCTTTTTACAAAATGCCACTTTGTATAGCTTCCACTATGTTATTGCGTTACTCAACGTTCAGCGCAGCGTTGCATTTTATGAAATGCCAATTTCAACAACGCAGCGCGAAGTGGTGTGTCGTGATTTACAAAATGATGCCATAAATAATTATTGAACATTATCAGATTTGGTTGAAAATTTTTACCGATTTTGATCTTGCTTGAAACGAACCATGTCGGCCAAAGTAAAACCTTAAAACGGCCATAAAACGAGTAAATGAGCAGATCCGATTTCGTGGATTATGTATTTGGAATCTCAAGACACTATATGATAATTGTGCATTGTCAGATTTGGTTGAGAATTTTATCGATCTTGATCTTGCTTCAAGGCAACCGTTTTGATCCCACACCGAAAAAAAAACTTACTCCGTTTAAGGAAAAATGTCTAAATGTAAGGAAAAAATGTTCTTCAATACGAGCTAAAGCCATGGGTTCCTCAAAATAAGTAAGTTGGATTCCTTAGTACAAGTAAATGTTGTTGTTTTGAAATAAGGAAAAGTTTACTCAATGTGAGGACAAGGTTATAAAACTGAGGAAAATTTTACTTTTTCTAAGGATGAAGGCATCCTTAAATGAATGAAATTTACTTAAAATAAATTCGTTGATTTCAAAAAAAATTTGTTAATTTTCTATTTCCTCTATTTTCTTATTTGTTGGTTACTTATTGTCAGTCATTCTTATATTAATTGTAATACGTTTTAAAACTTCAAAGAAGAACTTAAATTTTTTTTTTACCTGTCGTCTCCCGATCAGAGAATTGAGCCTATGTTCTCAGCGCCATGCCACTATTTAAAGATGCTCATCTTACCCAACTCAGCCACCGACAGCATTTTTAAGACATACTAAAATGATGTTGTTAAACTGCGCATGTAACAACCATTGTCTGATCAGGGAAGCTTCGGTTCAAATCCCGGCGACGACATAATTTTTTTTTTTTTTTAATTTTTTTATTTTTTTATTTAAAAAACAAGTAGAGAACTATAAATATATAGGCAAAACAGAATACTTACGAGAAGAATAGATATTAATTTCAGCGAGTGTTGCCACTCATTTATTAAGGAAAATTTTCCTACCTTATAGTAAATTTTTTGAAGAAACTAACTTAAACTGAGTACGATTTTCCTTAAACAAAACATTCCATTAGATTGAGGAAGTTTTTACTCAAATGAGGAACAAGTTGTCCTCAAAAATTCTTCCCAAAGAAGAAAGTTTTACTAAAACCACAAACTCTATATTTGAGGAAGAGCTTTTACTTGCTTTAATGAAACATGAACTCATTTCAAAGGACTCTATTACTAAATGAAACGATATTTTCATCAATATGAGGAAAAATAACTTAGATTAAGGAAAATTTTTATACTAAATCGGAGGAAGGCAGTTCTTCAAATTTAGTACGGTCTTTTTTTCGGTGCATATTCGATATTAGCATTAAAATCCATTTCAGAAAAACAATGTTTAATATAAAAAGGTAGTACTTTATGACAACAATACGGAAGTCAAATACGAATTCAGAATAGCAAAAAATTTTAAATGAACATAACTAAGCCTACTTAGTAACTATTTTAAAAAGAAGCCAAAGCTTTATGATGCACCAAAATGCATGTCAAAGGCTTTTAACTTTATCAAAAAAACTTGAAATTGCGAAAATTTTATAATTTTCGATCTTCTTTTGAAAATGGTTCTACCGATTAACTCAAAAATATGGTGCCAACGTTAATTTAAAACTTTTAATATAAGAATAGAGAAACAATAAAAAAATTATTAAATAAATACATAAATTAATAAAGTACGCACCTTTTGAAAACATGCTGCTAGTGAGTAGGACGCAGCTTTTATTGCTCTTGAATTAATATACCACAAAGCACAATTCATATTTATCATGGTGATAATATGATAGTAAGCCAAAGTATGCCAAAGAGGATATCCTAATAAAACAAGAAATTTATATGAGGGATAATTTTTTAAACTAAATTCTAGTCGACGAGTTTTTTTCCATATAAAAATAAGAGAATTTATTTATATTTGATTGAATTTTTCTATTAATTTTTTCGAATACGAATAGATCTTTTTAGATTTAAACTTTTTTTTTATATTTCTTTCATACCATCTAAAAGGAATGACAGAGACAGAAGAAAGAGCACAGCACACAGCAGACATCCTATGGATATAATTACTATAAGCACTTTTAATCGAGGAAATTGTAAAGAAGTTCCTGTGACTCTGTAAAAACGGAGCTTAAAAGATTGTTTAAATGTGATGAGTAAAATAAAGTTAACTGAGGCTGTATGCCGTTAAAAATATTTATTTATTTATTTTATACCTGGAATGAACCCCAGGAAGTTTTATATTTGGCAACTTCCCCTGCAACTCCCCATCCAACGAAGGGTATCCAAAAATGGGGTACCAAATAGATTACAAAAATGACAGCGTAAATGTATTCGTCAAACTGCTTTGTTGTTTGTAATATTCTGATTCGTTCTCGACCAACGATTATTACGACAATCGACATGGAGCACCAAAAAATTATGGCATAAATTGTTGCAATTGATTTCCACGAAAATGTAATACGTCCAGGTGATGATCGCAAAATAGGCATCACAGCCAACACTCGAAACAGTATCAGCAGCAATTTATGGTCTCTGTAAAACTGTGAAAAGTGAATAGTTTTAGATTATACGCTATAACCGGCTAAAGTTAGGATGGACCATAATATAAGTATATTCACAAAATGAAGTAAGTGCGATTACCAAAGCCTTCTTAATACAATTCAACATTGTAAACGAAGCAAATTCAAATTAACATTGGACTTCCTATATAATTTTATAAAATAGTTTATAACATAATCCTATTATAAAACCCTGAAATATGAAAATAGCAGGGACCCAAAAGATTACTTGTTTTTTGAAAAAAAAGTGGTAAATTTTATGGAATATTTTTTTAAGTTGTTTGATAGTACATAGGTCCAAAGAAGCAAAATCTTGAAGTTAAAAAAGATACAGAATCCATATAAAAGTAGGGGATTGGTTCCACATTTGAAAAAACAAAAAAAAATAATAACATAAAAGTATAAAAAAATTGTCGTTTTTGCAGGCGTGTGACCTATATTATTTAAGTAGCTTATAAATTACATATGTTTATTAATAAATAAAAGAAAAAATGCAATGAAAATATTAAATAATCAAAAAGAAAATTTATACAACATATAAGAAATCAAAAAAAAAATTCATATAAATAAAATAAAATCAGGTAAGTTATATTGTAAAAAATTATTTAATCGGTACTATTTTCTGATAAAACACGCATTTTTTTTTGAGAAACTTGAATATATGTCAGTACTCAGAATTTCAACTTAATTTTTAAGCTCATGTATTGTTGAACCGCGTTAAATCAAATCTATTCGCGTAAAAACAGAACGCAATATTTTTTTTGAATCGCGTTAAATCAAATTCGCGTGAAAAAAATTCGCGTAAAAACAGAATTAGGTGTATACCACTAAAATTATACATTGTGTGATCAGATCGTAAACCCTTGCTTGGAAGGGAATGGATACGTGCTATAAGAATTGACTGGGCAAAATTATTTCACCAAAAATTGTTTACATTCAACGAAATCATAGCTACAGCTAATGTAAACAAGCAACTGAGTTTAATTTTGCAAAAATATAATAACGTATTTTCATCAACAGGTAAAATTATAAGGCACCAAGCGCGGTTAGTATTAAAAGAAAGTGCAGTGCCAAAATTTTTTAAAGTCAGACGTGTAGCTTCCCATTATTAAAGGCTGTAGAACAAGATTTAGACCAACAGGTAGCTGAAGGAGTCTTGGTAAAAGTTGATCGCAGCGAATGAGCAACGCGTATAGTAGTGGTTCCCAAAAATGAATGATGAACTGTTTTCTGCTATGGCATAGGGTGAGAAATTTTCTAAGATAGATTTATCTAAGGCTTATTTGCAGTTGGAAATGCATTCTAATGATCAACCTTTGCTCACATTAAAAACACATAAGGGCTTGTATCAACCAACACGGTTAATGTTTGGCGTAGCGTGTACACCAGCAGTGTGGCAGCGTTTTATAGATCAACTGGTTAATGGTATTGACGGCGTTTCAGTATTTTTAGATGACATCAAAATAACTGCACCAAATGATGAATTACATTTACAACGCATAGATGAAGTCTTAAAACGATTAGATTCTCATAATATGAGAGTTAATTTAGCTACATCTGAATTCTTAAATCACTGTATTGAATACTGTGGATACGTGATTGATAAAAAGGGTATAAGAAAAATACCAAGTAAGCTGGAAGCAATCCAAGAAATGAACAAATCAGCAAATAAAGACGAAGTACGTGCATTTCTTGGTCTAATAAATTATTATGGACGGTTTATCAAAAACCTCATCACAATTGTCTATCCGCTTAATAACTTATTGCGAGATAATGTCAAATTTCAATTTGATGCCCAGTGTGAGAAAGCTTTTGCTGAGGTTAAGAAACTGATGCAGTCTGATTGTGTTTTAGCACATTATGCGAGTCCGACTGGTGTAGGGGCAGTGATGGAATTGAACGACCCATTCAATTCGCATCACAAGCACTTAATCCAACGCAGCAGCGCTATACTCAAGCAGATAGAGAAGCATACGCAACTATTTTTGGCGTTCGTAAATTTTACCAATACTTATATGGCAGAGAATTTACATTAATTACATATAATACAACGGTGGCACGAATTTTTCATCCACAAAAAGCACTACCTACACTTTCTGCAACTAGAATGCAGCGTTACGCGATCTATTTGAAGTCTTTTAATTTCGACATTCAAGTAAAAAAGCGATGCAGATGCCATGTCAAGATTACCAAGCAGTGAAACCAATAGCAGCCTGGAAGAAGTTGATGTTATTGAGTTACAAAAGATCGAAAATTTACCTGTTACAGTTCCTGAGTTAGCAGCTGAAACAAAGAAAGATGCAGAAGTAAAAACCTTAATGGAAAGTTTAAAATATGGCAGGGAATGTGATGCAAATCAACGATTTGGCTTGTAGCAAACTAAATTTTCTTTGCAAAATGGCTGTTTACTACAGGTATTCGTGTATATATATCTAAAAGCTTGCGCGCAAGGTTGTTACAAGAATTGCATACCTCACATTTGGGTTCACACATTTGGTTCACATTGTTGGTGGAACAAGCTGGACAATGACATTGAGAATATGGTACTCGATTGTGAGCAGTGTCAGCGAACAAAAGCGAACCCCAAGAAAGAGATGCCGTTACATTGTTGGAGTAAGCCTAATGGTGTTTTCAAGCGAATTCATGCTGACTATGCTGGACCAATATTTGGCAAGTAAGCATTGTTCCAAATATGACTGCTAAGACCACTATTAAAGAATGCGAAAAAGTATTTTCTAGATTTGGTTTTCCATCTGTTTTTGTAAGCGACCACGGCAGTCAGTTTAACTCTGAAGAATTTCAACAATTTTTAAAACAACATTATATTGTACATAAGCAAGGTGCCCCTTACCATCCAGCTACAATTGGATTGGCGGACCGTTTTATTCAAACTGTGAAAAATAATTAAAAACAGCACAAGTCACAGCACACGAGTTGGAAGATGAATTATTCAAAATTCTTATGGCGTACAGACGGGCAATCTCCAGCTATAGTTATGTTTGGCCGGAAAATACGAAATAAGCTGGATTTATTGTTACCCGTCAGCCCAAAAGACCAATTTGAACAGAATCTCCCCAAGAAAATCTTTGATATGGGAGACAGAGTGGCACTTCGTGACTATCTTTCATCCCAAAAATAGCGTTTTGGTACGGTAATATCGTCAATTGGTTATTTGCATTACAAGGTTCAGCTCGATGATAACCGTATTTGGAAACGTCTTATTGATCAAATGAGACGAATTGGCGACGCAATTACTATTTCTGAGGATGAACAACAAGATTTTTCAAAGATACAGTGATCAAAAATGCAAAACAGTCAGAAAATTTTGAGGTAACTACAGAAACTAACATCAGCAAAGATTCAATAACACCATCTGAAATTAAGGAAAATGAGTCTGCAGCACCAATTGAAAACGAACTTGTTTCGTCAACTAAAGATATAATGTTACGCAGATCTTCGAGAGTACGACAAGTTCCAGGTCGTCTTAAGTATTAAATTTTTTATTGAATTTTAATAAAATAAATTTAGAAATTTTTTTTCTTAAGCATAAAGTAAAGTAACTTGAATTAAATTAAAAAAAGAAATATTTTATGGCTGCACTATGGTATATATAACATAAAGCTTGTCCTTAACATTCAAAAATAAAATTTAATTTTAGAGAGGGGTGAGATGTTATACATACGATAAGTTTAAACGCACCTAAATTAGAAAATAAGAAAATGTAACAATGAATTATTCCAAAAGAAACTTGTAATTAAATCAGACTGCAATTAGCAATCAAAGAGTAAAAACATGTGCGTTTTTCTATAACAGTGATCCTTCCAGCTTCTATTCGGTATTGCAAAAAATCTATTTTTGATTTCATGAACTGACATTTTTTCCAATTTATGTTCAAACCATTTTTACTGGCGACTCTAAGCACACGCTCCAATTTTTCAATGGCTTCATCATAATTTTCAGCAGGAATCACTACATTATCCATATACGCTAACATCACCTTTTCATGGATCAACTCTTTAAACACGGCAAAAATAATTTGTGAATATAGCTGGAGAGTTGCAGAGTCCAAAAGGTACTTTTAGGAACTCAAACTGACCGTTAGGTGTAATAAAAGTGGCTTCTAAGGACACATGAAAAAATCCGCTGATTAAATCCAGTGTTGTAAAAAGTTTAGCTCGTTGCAGCTGTCCCAAAATGTCTTCCATTAACGGCATGGGAAAATGATCCCATTATCTCTTTGAGCCATTTTTCTTTGCCACAAGTACAACGGGAGATGTGAAATCCGATGAACTTGCCTGAACAATATCTTCCTGCAGCCAGACAGTAACTTGATTTTTGATTACTTCTTTTTCTTGCGGAGCCATCCTTCTTGCTCGTTGATAGATTGGCGTCTCGTCACTGAGCAAAATTTTCTCCTCAAGCCACCCAAAGTTGAAAAAGATGGTTTTTGGTTAAAAAATATTTTTTTTTATTAAAATCAAGAATTTAACCTTCAAAGCATAACTAAATTTATTGAATTACATTTTTATGTTATTTTTCATTGAAATAATAATTTCCAACAAGCTATAATTCATCCAAATCATTCCATGTTGTCAGTTCGTACTGTGCGGACGCGCTAATATCAGCTCTGTTAACCCTTAAGTGGTCGCATGGGGTCAAAAAATTTTTGAAAAAGCGGATTTCAAGAGTTTTTTCTTATAAGACATAAGAATAATGAATATTTTTATAACTTTTACAAAGAATATTATGTGTTTTATTTGAATTAATAATAGATAATTTAATAAATAATAAATATTTTAATCTTTGATTTCATAACTATTTAGCCACATATAATAATTTAAAAAAATATTTGGGGTCTATGTTGACCCCATGCGTCCACTTAAGTAAAAATCTTTGTGCGCCTACTTAAGGGTTAAAGCTTCAACTTCTAAATAAAAAAATTAAATAAATATTTTTCGTCTTGTATGTGCGAGAGAGTTGCGATATCGTTTTTCGGTCGTTTCTGCTTGGACACTTTCTCTTTAGCCTCTGAATTTTATCAATAATGCCTTGCTCTTGTGGTCAAAAGGTTGACCGTAGTCGGCCTGGAATACAGTGCTGTAAATGCAGTGAACTTTTTCATTTAGACTGCATAAATATTTTGCCTGAGGATTTCGAATATATGCAAAAATCTTATTCCCCTTTTTATTGTAAAGCTTGTGCAAGTGTGCGTCGCAGTTCCATTCGTTCGCCCCCGCGCTCTAATACACCACCTGAAAGAGTAGTACTTGATAATTGCGCATCATCATTATACTTTGCTAAAGAGCTACAACAACAAACGTAAACCGGTTTCGTCTCTGCCTCAGCAACAAAAGTGTAACAAGAAAGAAGTAACATTGCAAGCTGTGCACAATGAAATTATTGCTCTTAGATCTGATAATGTACATGCTCTCTCTTTGATAACCTTTTTGCAAAATGACAAAAAAAAACTCTTATTACAAAAAATTGATAATTTACAACTTGAGTTGCACTCGGTACAACGTAATCTGAGTGATTTTGATATGATCTCTAATATATCTCTCTTAACTAATGAGGTCAAAGACCTGAAAAATAATTTTAGTGAATTTACGAACATTAGTGCGAAAAAAACTTAAAAAAAAATTGATGCTGATGTTACTTTGTTGTTAGGAAATGCAGCTCATGTTGACGCTGTTTCTACTGCTATTGATGTTGTTGCTGCTGAGTTACCTAACCCTGCTGTCTCAATTGCTCAATTACCTATGTATGTTGATAATGCACTGTCAACTACTGCTTTTACAAATACATCTACGTCACATGCTGCTGCCGTCACTGCTACTTCCTCAAATGCAACTACATCATCAGTTGGTGCTGCTGCTGCTGGTACTGTTTCTGCTGCTATTGCTCCAATTCCTGCTACTAAAAGTAAAAATTCTACTCAAAAATTTAATTTTGCACACAGGCACCTTCTCCCCTGCCGCCTTCACAACGTAATTTAGGTTGGACAATGGTGAAGAATAATAATAGAAATAATGAAAAGCTAGTTGTTGGATCTAATCGTAGTGCTGAACTGGAGGTAGCTGTGAGGATGAAGTGTCTACATTTATCTTGATTTGCGCCTTCTGTTACTGCAGAGCAAATTATTGAGTATGTCGCTAATCACGGTAATAAAGATAAACATCAACTCCAACTAGTAAAGAAAGATGCTTCTTTGGATACTCTGAGGAGAGTAAATTTTAAATTGGGTGTAATGGACTCATGCTATGATAATTTAATGGTATCTGATCTATGGCCGGCAAATGTTAATGTCCGACTATTTAAATTTTTTCCAAAACCAGGAGAACAACTACCGATCATCTAAAGCAAATGAATACAACTAAGCAAATAATCATTCAAAACTCTCCATCTATGAATTCAAATGCTTTAAAATTTTATTTTCAAAATCTCTCTGGTATGAGAACAAAACTAGTACTTGTGCGAAATTTTATTTTGGATGGAGATTATGATGTCCTAATATTTGTTGAAACGTGGTTAAATGAAGATTTTAAGGATGAAGAGATTGCTGATCCCTCTATTTTTCAAATATATAGAAAAGATCGGGATGCCCTAAAAACAGGTTGCATACGTGGTGGTGGTGTGCTGGTAGCTGTCCGCAGAAAGTTATGCACGATGATTTGTAATATCGACACATTAGATGGGCTGATCGATCAATTATGTATTGTTATTCATCAACCTCATGGTAAAAAAATTTTTTTATGTACATCATATGTTCCTCCTAATAGTCATCCTGATTTATATTGTAAGCATATTGATAATATTGTGCTTCTATAGTCTACGGCTGATAATGATGATAGTTTTTGTGTTACTGGCGACTTTAATTTAAGTAGCCTGAATTGGACTCCTTCTGCTGATGATTCTAATGTGCTTATACCTCTAAATGTAAATAAACAACATGAATTTCATTTAGTTGATAGCTTTTTAAGTATCGATCTTGTGCAGATAAACTTTGTATTAAATAAACTGTGAAGAATACTGGACTTAATCTTCTTAAGTAAATTTGTAAAATTTAAATTATTTGAATGCGCTTTCCCCATATCCGAACCAACGAGTGGGGTACAAATCGCTTATAGGAACCCGGCAAGAGCTAACTGGCAAAAGTTCGAAAAACATATGAGCGAGTTTTCTGCTCCGAATCTGGAGCGGAAAGTTGACTCAAAGTATCTAGAGCGAGCAGTCAATAAACTCACCGGCAAGCTGAATGAAGCTTTTCGGAAGTCATGTCCCTTAAGCCGCTCCGAGAAATGAAACCACACACCATGGTGGACTTCAAATCTTGGGCGGTTGAGGACTGAAACTAGAAGGCTTTTTAATAGAGCGAAAGTGACTAGGGAAAGTACGGATTGGGATATATATCGTCAAAGTTTCAACGCTTTCAAAAGTGAAATTAGGAAGGCAAAAAGGGCTTCATGGGCTGTGTTCTGTGAGGGCATGGAGGAAACGAGTGAAGCCGCAAGGCTTGTTTGGGCAAATAGGAACGGACTTGGTATCAATCCAAGCAAGACCGAGCTTGTTTTGTTCACAAGAAAATATAAAATACCAGTGTTTAAACTGCCAACGTTAAATGGTACCACACTGGCTCTCGCCAAAGAAGCAAAGTATCTCGGAGTCATTCTGGATTCCAAGCTTTCATGGAAGAGGAACGTGGATGAAAGGGCTAGAAAGGCATTGAGCGCTTTCTACACGTGTAACAGAACATTTGGGGAAAAATGGGGTGCAAAACCGTACATAGTACACTGGATGTACACGGCGGTTATCAGACCTATTTTAACTCACGGAGCGCTGGTGTGGTGGAAAGCTGCCAACACCAAGTCACTACTTGACAAGCTTCGTAAGGTACAGAGACTGGCCTGCCTTGGTATAACAGGCGCAGTGAGATCGACACCACAGGCGGGCCTGGAGATTATAATGCAACTTCTGCCTATTGACCTATACATCAGGATTATAGCGGCAAAAGGGATTCTTAGGTTAAAAGAATGCAACAAGCTTTAAAACTCTGATGGTCACGGGTCTATTTTGCAAGATATGCAACGGGAACTCTGCCTCACAGGAATCGACTACCGAGTACCAATACTTGACTTTGACATTGCCTACAACATCAACTTTCCAACAAAAGAAGATTTGAGCTCTGGCACCGTTCTGGAAGGAAAGGGGCTAACCATCTTCACAGATGGATTCAAGATGGATTTCGGCGCAGGAGCGGGTGTGTACTCGGATAATATGAGTATGGAGATGTCTTTTGGACTACCCAACTATTGCAGCGTTTTCAAGCTGAAATCTATGCCATAGACCAAGCCGCACAGGTGATAAAAAACAGGGTGCTTACTCCCTCCATCATTACCATATGTGTGGACAGTCAGGCAGCGATCAAAGCACTGAATGCAGAAATAGTAAAGTTTAGGTGTGTAGAACACTGCAGGGAATCACTACGTTCAATCCGACAGCATGCTATAGAACTCTGCTGGGTGCCCGGTCATACGGGTATTTTCGGAAATGAGAAAGCTGACGAATGTGCCAGAATAGGATCAGAACAACCAGAGAATCAACAAGTGGTAGACCTTCAGATACCATTGGCGGAATTACACTATCGGATCGAGGACATAATCAAGAAACAAACGAACAGAAGGTGGAACCTTACCACCGGATGCAGAACGTCTCGAATCATGTGGCCTAAATTGAATCTGGGAAGGACGCAATCTCTCTTAAGATTCAGAAGAGGAGAGCTTAGGACTGTTGTAGGAGTACTGACGGGGCACTGTGTCATTGGACCTATGGCCGCCAGATATGGTGCTCATTTCAGAGATTTCTGCAGGAGCTGCGGAGATGAAGAAGTAGTATTCTCAACTTCACCAAGGCTTCTGGGTGGTTCACCCCCATTCAGTAGGACTTTTTCAAGGAGAAGGAGGGGAACATTCTTATATATATGTAGGGTATCACAATGGGCAAACTGCCTCCGAGTGAATCTTGCTTTGCAAGCAACCCTTTTAACCTAACCTAACCTAATGATATTTCGTCGTGTTTCTCCTGTTCTCAATTCTTGTTATATGCTGATGATTTGAAGATTTACTATAAAGTGAAGGATTATTCTGATATTACAAATTTGTTAAACTGATTTGGATAGTGTTTATACGTGGTTCAAAAATAATAAACTACCTTTGAATCTTGGTAAATGTCACCATTTGACTTTTGCGAAATGTGCTTTGCCTATAGTGTCTTTATACAATTTTGACAATTTCGTAATTTCTACTGTTACTGAAATACGTGACCTCGGTGTATTTTTTGATTCACGTTTCAGTTTAATTGGCCATATTAATAGAATTATACCGAAAGCCTATTCCCTTTTAGCCTTTATTAAACGAAATAGTTCCTCCTTTTTACCTTTACCCTTAAGACTTAATATACCTCTTTTGTTAGATCTTACTTAGAATATAGATGTTTTTTTTGGAATCCGATATATAGGACACATGTTGATCGTCTTGAATGTATTCAAAGAAAATTTTTAAAATATGCTTTGCGTTGTATCCCCTTTAACGAACCTATTCCTTCATATAATGCTCGGTGTTAATCTTATTAATCTTGAGACTTTAGAAAAACGACTCCTAATCCAAAGTATTATGTTCATATATGACATTATTAATGGTTATACTGATTGCCCGACTATCCTAAGTTATATTTCATTTAATATCTCCTTGAGAAATTTACGTACCTTTGATTATTTCTGCATAAAATGCCATAGATCAAACTATGCCATTAATGAGCCAATTAACAGAACTCTTCTGATGCTAAATAAATTATACAAAGATAGTTCTATTGATTTTTGCCTTTCTAAATGTATTTTTAAGTGTATTTTGATCTCATTACTTAATAAATTTGTCATTTAATTTAAAATTTTATTTTAGTCTTAATATTATTACTAAGATATTATGTTATAGTCTGTAAGGTTTTTTTCCATAGACTGAATAAATAAATCGGTTCATAGATAACAACACAGTAATATTCTTTCTTTTGTTAATAGTGATAACAATGAAATTAAATGGGTAATAATGAAATATAATTTAGAAAGAAATTTGTATATGTAGATAAAAAATTAAATAAAGTTAGAAGTAAAAAGAACAATACTAAATTAAGTAATCTAAACAAATAAAATAAATCAGATTTTCGCTAAGAAGGATAATCTTTTATGTATTGTTCGGTACTACCTGTAAACTTCCAGAGATATTCGAGCCTTGTAAATAAGTTTCAGTCGAAGGCCATTTTGAGATGGATAAGTCCAGTGTGTGAGGCTAAAAGTCGGTTTGCCTTGTTTTTGCCCACACCTACATGGGTTTATTTTTATTTTATTATTATCATATAACCTTAAGTATTTATTTTGCCCTTATTTGCCATTTTATCAAATGGCAACACTTGACCACTTGATCACAGCTGGTCATAACGAACAGCTGTTGGAATGGAACAATGCGACCACGTGGTACGATCTGAAAGAAAGAACACAAGCACAAAACCAGCAAACAACGTACAATCGCTCTCAGTCGTGGAAGGCAGCCGTTCAAATAAGTCATCAACTAGCAGCCAAGGAAACGGAGGTATAATTTGACATACAACATAGTAACAAGCGGTCGTAGGTGAAGTTCTACTGAGCACGAGTAATTTTACTCGACTCGGGCAACTTATTAGCGTAGCGTTGTATTTTTTTCTTTCGACGTCGTTTCGGTATATCAGCAAGGGGACTTGACTTGCTGTGATACTCAAATCGACGACGTTCTCCTGAGCACGAGTAATTTAACGTTTGCAGATTACTCGACTCGGGAAAATTATTAGTAGCATAGCAGTCGCTTTCCTTCTTTTTCGTCGTCGATCAAATGCTACTGAGCACGAGTAATTTTACGTTTGTAGATTACTAGACTCGGGCGCGTTAGTCGTTTAGCAGAGTAGCGTTGTTTTTTCCTTCATTGTCTTTCGACGTCGTTTCGGTATATCAGGAAGGGGACGCCAGTGATCGTGTCCGATCATGTCCTGAAGAACTTTGTAAGCACCAGTACATATATGGACCAGTGCTCGATGCTGTGGTATCAAAACCGATGGCCTGCACTTTATCGGCCAAGTCCCATTCTTTAAGTGTTTCGAACTCAGCTTTCGTCACCGATTCTTCTTTTCTATTCGGAATACTTGGAACGCAAAGAAGTTTTTGCATCCCGGAACCAGATTCTACTGCAATGACAGTAAGACGTTCTATTTTACTTTATTTTGATAAAGGGATGAGTTCCAAAATCATCTTCCCGTCCCAGTGTATTGCCAACCCACTAGTTTTCAGAAACTCCAAGTTATAGTAAAAATAAAAACAAATTACATATCTAGTCCCGATCCGAAAAAGGACATTCGCCGATAGTGATATTTTATCGAAATAAGATCAAGTTAAGCAATATTATTATTCAGTAAATTAAATAAAACTAATAACTTTTAGATAAAATCGTGTCTTTTCACTTGAATTTCAAAATATATTAGAAGAAATTAAGAGATAAAATATCATTATGAGGTTACCTATGAACCACTTCCGATGTATTATAGCTTGTTGGAAACATACAAATTTTGACGGCTAATAACACAAATAAATAATTGAATTCATTTAGTTAAGTTTAAAAGAATTAATTTTAATTTTAATAAAAATAATCATATTTTCGACTAGAATATAAGCCTTTTTACAATTTGAGTGGCTTAAGGGCCGGGTTCCTGATATCGGATTAGCTTCATATTCAATATTTATAAGTTCTGGGTCAATTGACATAAATTATGCTATTTTGGAGCCCAAAAAAAACTGTTATCGGAATTTTGAGTACCTCTAGTGTACACTCATGAAACTCTTTCAAAGCCATTTTGGCGCTGATTCATAAATTTTCTATTGTTATTTATTAAATATCATCATTATTAAATGCTATTAGGCCTGATAAAGGAAGCCAAAAAAGAAGGACTCCATGTATTTTTTTCATTTCATATGTTGCAATGTTTTATGATTCGACATTACTTTTTGTCATTGCATTGTACATATGCACACTGTGCATATATTTAAAAATTTTCAGAATTAATTTCATGGCCCCTGGATACAACAATAAGCAGCACATGCATTTTTATACCCTACACAGAGGGTATATTTACTTTGTCATTCCGTTTGTAATGCATAGAAGGGGGCGTGGTAGGTATAGAAAAGTATATATATAATTGATCAGCGTCTGTATGTCTGTCTGTCTGTCTGTCTGTCTGTCTGTCTGTCTGTCTGTCTGTCTGTCTGTCTGCCTGCCTGCCTGCCTGTCTGTCTGTCTGTCTGTCTGTCTGTCTGTCTGTCTGTCTGTCTGTCTGTCTGTCTGTCTGTCTGTCTGTCTGCCTGCCTGTCTGTCTGTCTGTCTGTCTGTCTGTCTGTCTGTCTGTCTGTCTGTCTGTCTGTCTGTCTGTCTGTCTGTCTGTCTGTCTGTCTGTCTGTCTGTCTGTCTGTCTGTCTGTCTGTCTGTCTGTCTGTCTGTCTGTCTGTCTGTCTGTCTGTCTGTCTGTCTGTCTGTCTGTCTGTCTGTCTGTCTGTCTGTCTGTCTGTCTGTCTGTCTGTCTGTCTGTCTGTCTGTCTGTCTGTCTGTCTGTCTGTCTGTCTGTCTGTCTGTCTGTCTGTCTGTCTGTCTGTCTGTCTGTCTGTCTGTCTGTCTGTCTGTCTGTCTGTCTGTCTGTCTGTCTGTCTGTCTGTCTGTCTGTCTGTCTGTCTGTCTGTCTGTCTGTCTGTCTGTCTGTCTGTCTGTCTGTCTGTCTGTCTGTCTGTCTGTCTGTCTGTCTGTCTGTCTGTCTGTCTGTCTGTCTGTCTGTCTGTCTGTCTGTCTGTCTGTCTGTCTGTCTGTCTGTCTGTCTGTCTGTCTGTCTGTCTGTCTGTCTGTCTGTCTGTCTGTCTGTCTGTCTGTCTGTCTGTCTGTCTGTCTGTCTGTCTGTCTGTCTGTCTGTCTGTCTGTCTGTCTGTCTGTCTGTCTGTCTGTCTGTCTGTCTGTCTGTCTGTCTGTCTGTCTGTCTGTCTGTCTGTCTGTCTGTCTGTCTGTCTGTCTGTCTGTCTGTCTGTCTGTCTGTCTGTCTGTCTGTCTGTCTGTCTGTCTGTCTGTCTGTCTGTCTGTCTGTCTGTCTGTCTGTCTGTCTGTCTGTCTGTCTGTCTGTCTGTCTGTCTGTCTGTCTGTCTGTCTGTCTGTCTGTCTGTCTGTCTGTCTGTCTGTCTGTCTGTCTGTCTGTCTGTCTGTCTGTCTGTCTGTCTGTCTGTCTGTCTGTCTGTCTGTCTGTCTGTCTGTCTGTCTGTCTGTCTGTCTGTCTGTCTGTCTGTCTGTCTGTCTGTCTGTCTGTCTGTCTGTCTGTCTGTCTGTCTGTCTGTCTGTCTGTCTGTCTGTCTGTCTGTCTGTCTGTCTGTCTGTCTGTCTGTCTGTCTGTCTGTCTGTCTGTCTGTCTGTCTGTCTGTCTGTCTGTCTGTCTGTCTGTCTGTCTGTCTGTCTGTCTGTCTGTCTGTCTGTCTGTCTGTCTGTCTGTCTGTCTGTCTGTCTGTCTGTCTGTCTGTCTGTCTGTCTGTCTGTCTGTCTGTCTGTCTGTCTGTCTGTCTGTCTGTCTGTCTGTCTGTCTGTCTGTCTGTCTGTCTGTCTGTCTGTCTGTCTGTCTGTCTGTCTGTCTGTCTGTCTGTCTGTCTGTCTGTCTGTCTGTCTGTCTGTCTGTCTGTCTGTCTGTCTGTCTGTCTGTCTGTCTGTCTGTCTGTCTGTCTGTCTGTCTGTCTGTCTGTCTGTCTGTCTGTCTGTCTGTCTGTCTGTCTGTCTGTCTGTCTGTCTGTCTGTCTGTCTGTCTGTCTGTCTGTCTGTCTGTCTGTCTGTCTGTCTGTCTGTCTGTCTGTCTGTCTGTCTGTCTGTCTGTCTGTCTGTCTGTCTGTCTGTCTGTCTGTCTGTCTGTCTGTCTGTCTGTCTGTCTGTCTGTCTGTCTGTCTGTCTGTCTGTCTGTCTGTCTGTCTGTCTGTCTGTCTGTCTGTCTGTCTGTCTGTCTGTCTGTCTGTCTGTCTGTCTGTCTGTCTGTCTGTCTGTCTGTCTGTCTGTCTGTCTGTCTGTCTGTCTGTCTGTCTGTCTGTCTGTCTGTCTGTCTGTCTGTCTGTCTGTCTGTCTGTCTGTCTGTCTGTCTGTCTGTCTGTCTGTCTGTCTGTCTGTCTGTCTGTCTGTCTGTCTGTCTGTCTGTCTGTCTGTCTGTCTGTCTGTCTGTCTGTCTGTCTGTCTGTCTGTCTGTCTGTCTGTCTGTCTGTCTGTCTGTCTGTCTGTCTGTCTGTCTGTCTGTCTGTCTGTCTGTCTGTCTGTCTGTCTGTCTGTCTGTCTGTCTGTCTGTCTGTCTGTCTGTCTGTCTGTCTGTCTGTCTGTCTGTCTGTCTGTCTGTCTGTCTGTCTGTCTGTCTGTCTGTCTGTCTGTCTGTCTGTCTGTCTGTCTGTCTGTCTGTCTGTCTGTCTGTCTGTCTGTCTGTCTGTCTGTCTGTCTGTCTGTCTGTCTGTCTGTCTGTCTGTCTGTCTGTCTGTCTGTCTGTCTGTCTGTCTGTCTGTCTGTCTGTCTGTCTGTCTGTCTGTCTGTCTGTCTGTCTGTCTGTCTGTCTGTCTGTCTGTCTGTCTGTCTGTCTGTCTGTCTGTCTGTCTGTCTGTCTGTCTGTCTGTCTGTCTGTCTGTCTGTCTGTCTGTCTGTCTGTCTGTCTGTCTGTCTGTCTGTCTGTCTGTCTGTCTGTCTGTCTGTCTGTCTGTCTGTCTGTCTGTCTGTCTGTCTGTCTGTCTGTCTGTCTGTCTGTCTGTCTGTCTGTCTGTCTGTCTGTCTGTCTGTCTGTCTGTCTGTCTGTCTGTCTGTCTGTCTGTCTGTCTGTCTGTCTGTCTGTCTGTCTGTCTGTCTGTCTGTCTGTCTGTCTGTCTGTCTGTCTGTCTGTCTGTCTGTCTGTCTGTCTGTCTGTCTGTCTGTCTGTCTGTCTGTCTGTCTGTCTGTCTGTCTGTCTGTCTGTCTGTCTGTCTGTCTGTCTGTCTGTCTGTCTGTCTGTCTGTCTGTCTGTCTGTCTGTCTGTCTGTCTGTCTGTCTGTCTGTCTGTCTGTCTGTCTGTCTGTCTGTCTGTCTGTCTGTCTGTCTGTCTGTCTGTCTGTCTGTCTGTCTGTCTGTCTGTCTGTCTGTCTGTCTGTCTGTCTGTCTGTCTGTCTGTCTGTCTGTCTGTCTGTCTGTCTGTCTGTCTGTCTGTCTGTCTGTCTGTCTGTCTGTCTGTCTGTCTGTCTGTCTGTCTGTCTGTCTGTCTGTCTGTCTGTCTGTCTGTCTGTCTGTCTGTCTGTCTGTCTGTCTGTCTGTCTGTCTGTCTGTCTGTCTGTCTGTCTGTCTGTCTGTCTGTCTGTCTGTCTGTCTGTCTGTCTGTCTGTCTGTCTGTCTGTCTGTCTGTCTGTCTGTCTGTCTGTCTGTCTGTCTGTCTGTCTGTCTGTCTGTCTGTCTGTCTGTCTGTCTGTCTGTCTGTCTGTCTGTCTGTCTGTCTGTCTGTCTGTCTGTCTGTCTGTCTGTCTGTCTGTCTGTCTGTCTGTCTGTCTGTCTGTCTGTCTGTCTGTCTGTCTGTCTGTCTGTCTGTCTGTCTGTCTGTCTGTCTGTCTGTCTGTCTGTCTGTCTGTCTGTCTGTCTGTCTGTCTGTCTGTCTGTCTGTCTGTCTGTCTGTCTGTCTGTCTGTCTGTCTGTCTGTCTGTCTGTCTGTCTGTCTGTCTGTCTGTCTGTCTGTCTGTCTGTCTGTCTGTCTGTCTGTCTGTCTGTCTGTCTGTCTGTCTGTCTGTCTGTCTGTCTGTCTGTCTGTCTGTCTGTCTGTCTGTCTGTCTGTCTGTCTGTCTGTCTGTCTGTCTGTCTGTCTGTCTGTCTGTCTGTCTGTCTGTCTGTCTGTCTGTCTGTCTGTCTGTCTGTCTGTCTGTCTGTCTGTCTGTCTGTCTGTCTGTCTGTCTGTCTGTCTGTCTGTCTGTCTGTCTGTCTGTCTGTCTGTCTGTCTGTCTGTCTGTCTGTCTGTCTGTCTGTCTGTCTGTCTGTCTGTCTGTCTGTCTGTCTGTCTGTCTGTCTGTCTGTCTGTCTGTCTGTCTGTCTGTCTGTCTGTCTGTCTGTCTGTCTGTCTGTCTGTCTGTCTGTCTGTCTGTCTGTCTGTCTGTCTGTCTGTCTGTCTGTCTGTCTGTCTGTCTGTCTGTCTGTCTGTCTGTCTGTCTGTCTGTCTGTCTGTCTGTCTGTCTGTCTGTCTGTCTGTCTGTCTGTCTGTCTGTCTGTCTGTCTGTCTGTCTGTCTGTCTGTCTGTCTGCCTGTCTGCCTGTCTGTCTGTCTGCCTGCCTGTCTGTCTGTCTGTCTGTCTGTCTGCCTGTCTGCCTGTCTGTCTGCCTGCCTGTCTGTCTGTCTGTCTGTCTGTCTGTCTGTCTGTCTGTCTGTCTGTCTGTCTGTCTGTCTGTCTGTCTGTCTGTCTGTCTGTCTGTCTGTCTGTCTGTCTGTCTGTCTGTCTGTCTGTCTGTCTGTCTGTCTGTCTGTCTGTCTGTCTGTCTGTCTGTCTGTCTGTCTGTCTGTCTGTCTGTCTGTCTGTCTGTCTGTCTGTCTGTCTGTCTGTCTGTCTGTCTGTCTGTCTGTCTGTCTGTCTGTCTGTCTGTCTGTCTGTCTGTCTGTCTGTCTGTCTGTCTGTCTGTCTGTCTGTCTGTCTGTCTGTCTGTCTGTCTGTCTGTCTGTCTGTCTGTCTGTCTGTCTGTCTGTCTGTCTGTCTGTCTGTCTGTCTGTCTGTCTGTCTGTCTGTCTGTCTGTCTGTCTGTCTGTCTGTCTGTCTGTCTGTCTGTCTGTCTGTCTGTCTGTCTGTCTGTCTGTCTGTCTGTCTGTCTGTCTGTCTGTCTGTCTGTCTGTCTGTCTGTCTGTCTGTCTGTCTGTCTGTCTGTCTGTCTGTCTGTCTGTCTGTCTGTCTGTCTGTCTGTCTGTCTGTCTGTCTGTCTGTCTGTCTGTCTGTCTGTCTGTCTGTCTGTCTGTCTGTCTGTCTGTCTGTCTGTCTGTCTGTCTGTCTGTCTGTCTGTCTGTCTGTCTGTCTGTCTGTCTGTCTGTCTGTCTGTCTGTCTGTCTGTCTGTCTGTCTGTCTGTCTGTCTGTCTGTCTGTCTGTCTGTCTGTCTGTCTGTCTGTCTGTCTGTCTGTCTGTCTGTCTGTCTGTCTGTCTGTCTGTCTGTCTGTCTGTCTGTCTGTCTGTCTGTCTGTCTGTCTGTCTGTCTGTCTGTCTGTCTGTCTGTCTGTCTGTCTGTCTGTCTGTCTGTCTGTCTGTCTGTCTGTCTGTCTGTCTGTCTGTCTGTCTGTCTGTCTGTCTGTCTGTCTGTCTGTCTGTCTGTCTGTCTGTCTGTCTGTCTGTCTGTCTGTCTGTCTGTCTGTCTGTCTGTCTGTCTGTCTGTCTGTCTGTCTGTCTGTCTGTCTGTCTGTCTGTCTGTCTGTCTGTCTGTCTGTCTGTCTGTCTGTCTGTCTGTCTGTCTGTCTGTCTGTCTGTCT
>CAVLEK010000015.1:0-12500 GCA_963662105.1 Meiosimyza platycephala
AAGGTTGCTTAACGAAGAGAAAGAAGAAACTGTGATGGATAATTATCACTTCTTGATATACTACCTTTACCTTATACTTTATTTCTATCAAATATCACTCAAAAAATATTGGTTGCACTACTTAAGATTTTTATTACAACTATCACTCATGCAGTAAATATAGTGACCTCAATATGAACCACTCTTTAGTTGATGAATTTTACGAAAGTTTCGGAAACTTAAAACAACGATAGCAAGGAAATTTTCGTAAATTTCTGAGTTTGTGCATTTAGACTGTTAATCATTCACTTATTGTTTATTATTTAAAATCTAAATTTAAGTATTTATTTGATTGATGAGGATTTTTGTTTATTTCAATATTAAACATTGCGTGGCAACATAAATAGAAAATGACAAATGAAAAAAAATGTAACTGAATGTTCTTAAAAATTAGCGACGTCAATCAAGATGTTCAAGAGAATTGAAATTTACGTAATTTTGGAGATACTCTTACTCAATTTTAGGATTTTAAAAATTGCTGCAGAATAACATCTTAAACAGTTGCTTTTTTATAACAAAATTGTGGACATTAAAGTACAAATGTATTAGAGGTCTACGCAAAACAACTTGCTGTGACGTCAGACTATTGGAGTTACTGTCAAGTATAGATCAAGCGTTTAATTCTGCAACTCATCAGAGCCTGTAGCACAAAAGAAAACGATTCAAAAAAAAATGACTTAGCTTGGTTTGCTTGTGAGTTGTAGTCTAGAGCTCTACCAACCTTTTGTGTACGCAAATCAGAAATAAAACAAAACAAAACAAAATGTTCTACAAGCTCAAATTGAAAGTTGCGGATATAGCTTTTGTAAAAAGTAATATAAGTTGGAAACCCCAAGTTATATATCGAAATTATGGGTGTCGTACAGAGAACTGCAGTGAGCCACTCAGCATTTTTGCCATTTAGAGTGGCTCCGTATCCTGAAAAGGACCGTTTTTGATCTGTTTTCGGGAATTTTTTTTTTGCTTCAATCGATAGGGAAAGGTCGTAAAAGAATTTTGGATTAAGCACCTCGTAAAATATGCACGGGAATATACAGCGGAGCGTGGCATTTTTCATACGTTAAAAGTACTTAAAACGTTATATCTTCGCTCCTTTGATAGTAAGAGTCTAAAATTTCGTGTTAGAATGCATATGGCCTATGCTAAGCACCTCGCAAAATTTGAACGAAATTAGACGACGGGACGTGGCACCCTCCATACGATTAAAAACACTGAAAACACTATATCTGAACTTATGTTAGCAATAGTTTTAAAATTTGGAACAAAGATATATATTGTTTATTCTAAGAACCTCATGAAATGTGGATGCAATAAGACAACGGAGCGTGGAACCTTCCTTACAACAAAAACACTTTAAGCGCTATATCTTGGCATCTATGACAGCTACAGTTGTGAAACTTGATACATGGATGTACATTGATTGAGCGGGCAAAGCCGCGGGAACAACTAGCTAATAATAAGTTAGCAGGATCATTCTTTAAATTTATTTTAGAAGATTTTATGAGGTCGAAAAACTGTACAAAAAAAATACTATAAATTTTGTTTCTATAGTACATTATAAGTTTGATTCGTATAATTTGTAAGATAAATTTATAAAAAATATGGTTAATTCATTCTTATTTATATTTACATTTCTTAATTTATATGTATGTTTTTCTATAAATTAAATAGTTATTCTATATTTTTCTAAGTGCGTTGCTTTTAGTTAATGCTCAATAAATGACTGAATAAGTACATTTGAGGCTGTTTTCGTTTTACACGGTTTTTCATACAAATATTTTCAATTTCGAATTACACGGTTTTCTGGTAAACCTAAACGGTAAAACAGAGAGAGTTGTAATTTTTATATTTCATTATAATTTCCATGCAAAATTATGTATTCTTATTATTTGTGGTAAAAGGCATAAGAATAGTCCTTCTGTTGGGAAAAACATAGATTTAAATTGCATTTTTGGCATATTTTAGTTTGTTATGGTAAGTGAATGGCCTTGGGCCGCGACTCAGGGCTTATATCTTCCAATATGTATGTCAATAACGAGTCTATTAAACATCCTGCACTATTCATTATATTTTCTTTAGGCTCAATGACTGCTTGTTCAACAGGCGCAAGACTTATTCGCTTCAGAGCTGAAGGTGAACAAGAAACAATTGAAGAATATTAATCTTCATATGAAGATACATAATATATTCAGAAAGCAATAATTAACGATGTGAGGTCTGGTTCCGATACATTTACTGCTCGATCAATTGCTTTGTTGTTCAGCAGGAAGTTTGGATCGCAAACATCATTATTGTTGTCAAAATTATACTCTTTGTCTCCTTTTCAATCAGTTTTGGCATCGAAATCAAACGTTTCTAACATCTTGCGAAAATAATTTATGATTTCATCAACGTTTTATTGCTAAAAATAACAAATGTAAGCAATTTTTACCATAAAATAATCAATACACTACATGAGTTACAAACTTACTGCAACTTTATCTACGCTTTCGGTGATGGAGACTGCCGCACTTTCATCTGCATCGCGTTTATTTATTTAATTTTTAATTATAAGCCTAGAAGCATAAAAATAGATGAAATGTTTTCACAAGCCTTAAAAAAAATTCTAACAAATTCACAAGTTTTAAAAATACTAACTTACAGTCCTAAAATGACACAGACTGCTTTATAAAATTCGTATGTGAAGGGAACAGGAACATCCTCTGATCTCAAAAATCAACTTTTAGACTGGTTCGATTTACAAGATATCGACCAATGATTTTTTTCGTCCTTTTAGAAAAACATTGACTTTGCCATCACTCACAAACCATATTCTCACTAACTTTCAAGTTAAAGGACTAAAGTTTTCATATTGAGAATAATATTATTGTTTTCTTTTAATTATAGTTCAACCGAATTAACTAAAGTTGGCTTAAGCTAATGGGACAACAGTCATAATGGCCTCATACTTTACGTAGAATGCGTTGCAAGTACTTCACATGCAATTACGATGAGCTCAGAGACTAATAATCATGGTAAGTCCATTATAAATTTTTTGACAGATGTAGTCCGTTGGGGACTTTGAGAGCTCGCTTGGCAAGGTGTCGAGTATAGAGCAATGTCAATATTGCTTCGAAAACCAATTTCCGGCTTCCCTGAGCCTTATCGCACTGTACGAAGCAGCTGCTATGATAAAAGAATTGAGAAGTAGTAGGTGTAAAAGGACATAGGGTGCCGTGGGACATAATCGCATAGCCCCCGTCATACCGATGCCCTCTATGCATCAAAAATGTTCAACCAATTCTGCGAAGAATCCTCTAGCCTGGGCCTGTGGTGTTAAGATAAATGTGATACCATCTAGGCAGTTTCTGCTCTTGGACCGAAAACTTTCTTAATGGCCTCGCTCATGAACTTTTCATAAACACTCTTCACTCTTTTCATAATGACAGCCGGAACTTCTTGCTTTGATATTGGTTGACAGACCATTGCATTTTGTTGTTCTTTAGCTTTCATATCAGTTAGTCCTACTAGGTACTTGTTGGCAGCAGTATATTCTGGTCGAATGTCTCCATGTTCCCATAAGTCTATTAGTCTGTTGCCTTTCAATCGGCTACTGGAATTTTTGTGTTGCTGTTGAATGTGAACACCTAAACTTGCCACTTGCACTATGAGTTTTGCAAACTTTATCAATATGTAAAATAAAAGTTTTGCAAAATATTTCATTAAAATTTTTTCTTCTATTGTAAATATCAAAATTTTTTCAAAGTGAATCACATGGAAACTTGTGAGAATAGAAAAAGAAAAATGCGCTATTTATAGCTGCTGACACGTGTACTCTTTGACGATGGTCCCAGTTCTAAGTCAAATAGCATAGCCGTGCCTCAATTTAGTTCTACAACTGCTACTCCTATGTACGAGAGATTATTTAAAGAAAAAAAAAAATAAAATATGTAGACATTACCAGTTTTTTCTTGTGACGACTGCCACCCTGTTGCAAAAATAAAATTCATATACTACTAGCAACAAATCGACGCACATAAGATACTTTCTCGAAGCAGTGAGGCACAAAAGTCCGCTCTCATCTGAAAGTCAAAAATTATCAGCTTTGCTTTCTCGTTCTAAAACGTTGAGAAAGTCAAAATATATTTTGAAAGTCGTAACCTTATAAAAACGTTAAAAACTCGAATAATATTGAACTCGAGAAATGTTAAAAAGTCGGAAAATGTTAAGGAAATCGAAAAATGTAAAAAAAAGCCACTAAATATTAAAAAGTCGAGAAATTTTAAGATACTCGGAAATGCAAATAAATATGAAAAGTCGAAAAATGTTAAAAAATTCGAAAAAGCAACTTCTGTGCTATTGTTCAGCTTACGTGAGGAGAAACACGCGTGTGTTTGGAGTTAACATTTTCAGTTTATGCCTTTCTCTTTTCTAATCTTCCTCGAATAAAGCAGTTCTATGCTTTGTAATGTTTCTCTGTTTGCTACACTGGCCGTAGTTTGAGTTCCGGATTCAGATATCTTCGTTATAAGCCGCTTTACTCGTATTTTCAAATCTCCCATTTCTGAGAAAAGACCGCAAACATCGCTTGGAGTTTGTCAAAGAACTCAAAGAAAAGGATTCGATTTCTGGAAGCAAGTTTTGTTTTCATATGAATCCAAATTCAACTTTTTTGGATATGATAGGAGAGCAAAAGTTTGGGAAAACAAAAATACGGCAATGAATTCAAAATATTAGAATAATATGTAAAGTATGGTGCTATGGTGGCAGTGTGATGATTTGAGGATTTGCAGTTCTTTTTTTCTCAGAAATGAGAGGATTTTTGCATGGTGTTCTATGTTGTATGAAATGTGCGTGAATGCACACTTTGATCTGATGTAGGGGAGACGAGGCCTAGTGTGGACAGATTCAAATTCTCGCGCCGTTTTACCTTTTTTAAGTAGGCCTTTGCACTCTCCATTACCAAAAAAAACTTCGTTTGTATACAGTTCACCGTTTCATGGTAACGAGACCAGACTTGTTTTGCGCAGCAAAAAGTAAATTTTTTGTTTTTTCTCAATTTCAGTGATACTCAGAAATTAATCATTCTGTTGCTAAAGTGTAAATATATAATACAAGTTAAGCAAGTGTTTATTCAAATAATTGAAATTATTTTTAATAAAGTTTACTGTTAATTTAAAAAAAAATGTTTTTGTATAAAAAAACACAAAGAGGCTAGTGTGGACAGTTGAAATGGGGCTAGTGTGAACATGTCCACACAAGCCCCATTTGCATTTACTTTGATGAGAAGGTAGGTAATGTCAATCGAAATTAAATTTATTTACAGATGGTGCGTGCAAACAAATGGAAAACGGATCGTGCTGATAGATATATCGGAGAGTTTGGTGGCGTTATTAGGGTGGTTCAAAATAAAATATTTTGTTGAATCAGTTGATAGATTAAGCTCGGAAATAGCTATTTTCGACCTTTCCCTAACGATTGGTGCAAAAAAAAATTTTATTTTAAACCACCCTAAAAAATTGTTCATGCTTCAATGGCTTTAGGACACAGCTTCGGGCGGCTTCGGACCTTGGAAAGCACCAAAAGGGTCGAAAACGGTAGCCACTACCGTAGCCACCCTAAGTGATGTCCACAATTATTTTTTCGAGCTTACCCAATCGATTGAGCCAAAAAAAAATTTTTACGAAAATGGGTCAAAAACGGCCATTTCCAGGGTCCGGAGGTACTCCAGTGATGTTTAATATACATTTTTGACCTTTCGCCATCGATTGGAGCAAAACAAATTTCCGAAAATGGGTCCAGAAATCGTCAGACCTGAGAAAAAAAGCTGGTCCTCAATTCTTATTGATTCACCAGACAATACAAACGAAGAACCTCTGAAAAGAAAAAATGCAGCTCCAAGAAACATTCGCTTTCTCCAAGATTAACATGGGATAGAAGTGAATTTTCAATTTTTATTGAATTGTATTATTGTCTTAAAAAAAAGTATATATATATATATATATTGAACTCTTTTTTTTAAGTTTCTGTTTCAATTATCAAGTTTCTATTGGTGTCCACATTAGCCCTTAGTAAAATCAATGGTTGTCCACCATGTAAGGGGCTAGTGTGGACAAATGTAAGCTATTTTTAAAATAATTTAAAAATGCGTTTACGAAAATAAAAAATTGTAACTGTTGGTGTAATTATGAAGAGGTGTAAGTAATCGCTAAAAATAATTTTATTTCACGAAATAAATATCTACATACATAAACAATTTTATTATTATGTCAAAATTGTCCACACTAGCCCCCCCCCCCTCCCCTACTAGTTATTTGAGGCACTGACTTCAGAATTTTTATCCACTTCTTCAAGCTGACATCTCTGCGAGTTAGGTCCTGCATCATTACTTTTTTCCCATTTTTTTTTTGGATTCGCTATATAGCAGAAAGTGGAAATGTATGTAGACTTTTGTTGTTCACTGTATGTATGTGGACAATATAATTCTGTTCATATTTGTGAAACTACAAACCTTAATGAAGCATGCAAAAAATTTAAATATATTTTTCTAAGTATGCAAAGATACATAAAATCCAATAATTGTGTTTAAATACAAATAAATCTTGTGAGATTCTCTCTTCAGTTTTTTCCTCCTTTTTTTCTTCTTCTTTTATTGCATGTTCGTATTGACGTGCATGTATGCTCGTATTTGTATCTGAGTGCACACGTATCCACAAGTTATTCAGCTGTTTATTTATACTCTGATTACTTTTTTCCTTCGAATTTTTATATGCATACATATATTGTATATATATACATATATATATTTTTGTATTTATTTCAAATTTTAATTTTTCAATATGTTCCCACACTAAGAATTAGATTTGAAAATAATTTATTCGTCATAGTATATGAATTTTTGAAAATTTAAAATTAGATATAGCTTACGCAGTGGTTGATAAAAATAAGGGTATTTCGCTGAAAATACAATTGAATTGAAAGTATTATGGATCATATGAGATTGTTTTTTTAAGACAAAATTGTTCAATTGACAAAAGACACTAGTTGATGAAGTTTTTGCTTTTCAAATAAATATGATAATATTTTCAAATTGCCATGATACGTTTCTTGTTTCAGAAGATATTCCCCTTTACGTGATGATCCAGTAATATTTCTGTCAGCCGTCTTAGTAATGTAAGACTGATTTTCAGGGTTCATGAAGAATCCAACTATGGGATGTGCCAATCCTTGCCCAACTTCATAAGTTGGCAATCGTCGTGTGATAATTCGTTCTGATGGAATTTAAGAAATGTAAGGATTATCTTCGTAATCATCTTCTAGCACAGCGCTCTCTTGACTGTATGATGGTGTAACAACGCCAGATTTGGCAAATTTTTCACTTGGTGTTAGACTCGGTGGTCGTGCTTCCTTCCATTGAGTAATGTAGCTATTGTTTTAACAGTTGATCTACGTAAGAAGCTGTGCGATTTTATCGCCTCCACTTTCGCCAACGACGCTTCTGAAATTGCACGACGAGATTGCGATTTTCTTGGTGTCACCTTTTCAATTGCAGTAGTGTTCAATGTGCTTACTTTTTTAGCAGTTGCTTCACTTGACTTGGTAGCTTTATCGCCACCACCGCCCATGGATAGATGCAATCTTTTTATTATAACTTTACGACTTGAGTCCGTAACTGGAACGCTTGGTAGACCGTATTGGATGCACTGTTTCCACAATGTAGTGTTGTCCAATGTTTCAAGATTATCATCATCATATGAAACATATCATGAGTTACTACCATTTTTCAAATAATTATTATAGCATTAGAACTCTCTACAACACTTGGCAGCAGCTTTTAGGAAGAGATTAAAAAATTAAAAAGTAGTATAATTTTACAAAAAATCACATGAGATATTAAAGGTACCATTAAGTTATATAGTGTTAGGGTTTTTACAGCTCTAGAAAGAACAATTAAGGAAATGCGTAAAAATTCTGACTGATTAATAAATTGAAAAGAAAAATATCACATATCTACGCATTAAAAAGTAGCACAACACTTTTCATATTAAATTCACAATGTAAGCTCTCTACAACTCTTGAAAATAGAATTTATGTATGTTATTGTGAAAGGGAAAGGCTTTTACTTTAAGATGCTGTTCATAGTTTTTTGAGAAAAAAAAAATTGCGATGCTACAAAACCTCAAATAAAGCCCACAATCGCGTTTTTTGCACTTTTAGGTTAAGATATCAGAAAACCCGAAAGATTCATGAACTTTTCATTTTTCAGCTTTCCGTTCTTAAAGTTTGCATGAAAGAGTTAAAAAGTAGCATAGATTTTAAAATTTTTTGATTTTGCTTAAAATTGCTATGACGTTAGATTACAACTTTAGGATGTATTGTACATAGTTTGGAAAAGTTTCGAAAAATTCGTCTCAAGTTCGAATTTTTCTTTTGGAAATTTACAAATACCTAATAGTGATTTAGAAGACCCTCATTTAGTTAGTGGCTGGTTTGCTAACTGACTCGGAAAGCAATCCCCAAATAAAAAAATTTAGCAAGTCGAAAGTTCTAGACAAGATAAAAGCACAACGCTTTCTTGTCCAAGAATTATTATTGTTTTTTTTTATATTTTTTTGTTTTTCATTTTCTGTTGCTATTTTATCTGTGTGAATTTGTCACACAAATATTTTCAATATATTATCTTAGGCACATTGTTCAATATCTTATAATAACGCAAAACAAGTAGCCATAAGTAAATCATCATATAAAAATAATTGATATGAAACAAGTAGCGTAAACACATATTTTCAAAAAGCTCAGGTATTAATTTTATTTTGCATCTATCTTGCTGATAAATTTTAGTGTAATTGAGCACGTTTTATAATTTTTACAATATCGATATAAATTTTAATTTTGTTTTTGTTTTCAGAATGGGCACTTCGGGGATCCTGAACCGCCTCTGGTGATGGCCGAAATCCATTTTTCATCTCTTATCATTGATTGGCGCGGAAATGGACCGAATTCGGTTACTTTTAGGACTCGTGACGACCTCTGGTTATGGCCAAAATTCATTTATGATTTCTTTCCATCGATTGGTAAAAAAATATACCGTAATATTGCAGACTGCGGACTACCTCTCTTGATGTCATAGAAACCACCTCTCTCTCATCGATTGGTGCAACAAAATTTATAGAAAATTAGAGACTTTTTGAACAAAATATTTTTACAAATTAATTGTTATTGGCAATGTAAAAACAAAGCCTTATGCATAATAGTTATAAATCAACGTAAGAAATATTTTTTGAAAATAAATAATTGGCAAATATAATGTAATATTCCTTATCTGTACTATTGATATAAAATTGCTTATATGAAAATGATTTGTAACGCTTTGGCGCAAAATAAACTGAATTGATATTAAAAATTTCGCTAATAAAAACAGCATACTTGTGCAAAAAGGTTATTGCATAGTTATTTTATTTATTTATTATTGTAGTTCTAATATTGGTGATATTGAACAATCTCCAAGCAATAGGAATATAGGGATGGTTAAAGCAGCCCCTGAAATAGCGGCATACGAAGGGATAACTAAAAGTTCAATGCAAAGCACTTCAATCGCAGTCGATGATTTCTAAGGCCTAGGCTTAGGCTTAGTTTCAACAGATTATATGAAGAATTTCCAAGTGAGTATCTAGTCCTACATCCATTTTTAAAGAGCCTGATGCGGTTTAAGTCTCTTTGAAATTTTTTTTACTTGCTGCTAATTTTGCTTACAGCGCCATCTATTGGCAAGTTATAAAAGCGCTAATAACGTCATAAAAGCTTAAGCTACCTTACCAAGAAAATTCGATGAAATCCGTTGATGCGTTGCTGAGTTATAGCAGTTAGATAAGTACACGAATTTGCTTACAGCGCCATCTATTGGCGAGTTAGCAAAACGCTAGTTACGTCAAAAAAGCATAAGCTATCTCGCCATGAAATTTCGACGAAATCCGTTGATTCGTTTCCGAGCTATGGCTATTGGCAGTTTACCAAAACACAAATGACGTCTTACAAAGAGAATGACACCACATTTACCAAAATCCGTTGAATCGTTGCCGAGTTATAGCGATTAGCACATTCACATGCCTAATGGACCGATTTGAATGAAGAAAAAAGTCATTTTAATGTAGATAGTCTGAAAAGTTCTGAAAACTGCCATCAGGTGGCGCATGTTTAAATAACTCTGAAACTAATGGACCGATTTGAATGAGGAAAACGTCATTTTGCTGTAAATGTGTTAAGGAAGAGAATAGAAAACTTAGAAGTTCTGAAAACTGCCACCAGATGGTGCTTTAAGATGTTTTGTTTAAACTTGAAAAACTCCGAATCGGTCCATTAGTTTAGGAGCTATACCTTCTTTTTGACCAGCATTATTTACCGAGCGTTGGCAGCGGCCGAATTTCCAAAATCACGAAAAAATTCTATATGAAAAAATTTTTGAAATACCAGGCCAACATGAACCAGCAGCAAGCAAATTTTGGTTTTTAGAAATCTTTATAATGCAATATCTCGGCTATTGCTGAGGCGATTTTGACAAATGAGGTGTCATTATTTTTGCAAGAAGAAGCAGATTTTTATGACTTCATTTGTTTTTTGGTAAACTGCCAATAAATGGCGCTGTAAGCTGATTGAATATTCTAATCGCTATAACTCGGCAATAGTTCAATGGATTTTGGTAAATATGGTGTCAATCTCTTTGTCAGAAAAAGCGTATTTTTATGACGTCATTTGTGTTTTGATAGCTTGTTGATAGATGGCGCTGTAGGCATGTGAATGTGCTAATCGCAGTAATCGCTATAACTCGGCAACGCTTCAACGGGTTTTGGTAAATGTGGTGTCATTCTCTTTGTAAGAAGAAGCAGAAGCAGCCAATAGATAGCGCTGTAAGCAGATTGAATATGAATATTCGAACAGCCATAATTGGTAACGAATCAACGGATTTCGTCGAAATTTCTTGGCAAGATAGCTTATACTTTTGTGACGTCACTGGCGCTTTGGTAACTCGCCAACATATGGCGCTATAAGCAAATTTAGTATACTTCTCTTACTGCTATAACTCAGCAACGCATCAACGGATTTCGTCGAAATTTCGTGGTAAGGTAGCTTAAGCTTTTATGACGTTATTAGCGCTTTTATAACTTGCCAATATATGGCGATGTAAGAAAAACCAGCAGTGTCTAATGTGTGGAAATAATGTTGAGCATGTCTTCGAGTTTTAAACGGATTTAGATAGCTTTACTGTTTCTTCAATTTGTTACGAACTACCATGTAATTAGCAAGAGGTACACGGAAAAAACGAAACTCGAAATTATTGTAAATATTTATCAAAATTTTAGAAAAATTAGTAGGTAATTTAGTAATTTAGAAACGGTTCAAGTGTCTATTAAAAATTACTAAGCGTAATATAAAAATTGCATCAAGCAGGCATTAATTTTTCGAATGCAAGTCTTTAATTTTTACAAAGTAGATATTAAAATTTCTGCAATAATTTATTATATTTTAAAAGGACTGTACTATTTTTTAAAAAGTACATTATACAGTTTTTATGATGAAATAATAACTGAATTTGATTTTTAAAATTTTTTGTGTGTAGAACAAAATTGGGACGGCCAGCAAGTTTCCGTTGCCGCTTTCCCGACCTCGTCCCAATTATGTTCAACACATTACTTTAAAGTCAATTAGTAAGAGTTTGGCAAGCCTTATATATTTATTTTTTTGCATGAACATGTTGAGAACTCAAACAGAGTACAAATTAAACACAAAAGAGAAATAAAATTCAATATAATAAAAATTAATAATCTTGAAATAATTTTTCTATAACTACTTTTTAAAAATTATAAAGCGGGAATCATATATTACAATATGAAATATGTAAAAATTCTAATGTCGCAATTTATTGAAATTTGATAAAATCTTTGTAAAATTTCAAAGTTTTTATGTGATAATTAAAACGAAGAAATTAAATTTTAATATGCACTTATTAAAAAATGTAAAATGAAAATAATTGCAAACTAGAATAGAATTTTTCATAATGATTTTTTATTTTTTACTATAAAAGAGTAATATTTGTTTTCAGATTTTAATTTTTATAATCTCCTATTAATTTTTAATAAAATTTGAGCTGGTGTTTTTTCCGTGTAGCTGCTGCAAAAAAAGCACTCATAAGCCATGAATTTTATCGAATTGCGAAAATTAAATAATTGCTGACGAACCTGGATCACAACATTTTCGGGTAGAATTATTCATTGAAGCTTCATTTTAAATAAAAACTAAGTCGCTTAAAAAAATCGTTACTCGATAATAACTTATTCAGATTCTTCATAAAATTTACGATTATCTTTTTTCCTAGTCGAAATCGGTTTCAAATACCACTTATTTTAAGAAAATGTTGAAAAATACTTACGGACCTCTTGGAAAACGGAATAGGAGAAAAAATACATCCATCCAACGTAAATCCCTCT
>CAVLEK010000016.1:0-2500 GCA_963662105.1 Meiosimyza platycephala
CAGACAGACAGACAGACAGACAGACAGACAGACAGACAGACAGACAGACAGACAGACAGACAGACAGACAGACAGACAGACAGACAGACAGACAGACAGACAGACAGACAGACAGACAGACAGACAGACAGACAGACAGACAGACAGACAGACAGACAGACAGACAGACAGACAGACAGACAGACAGACAGACAGACAGACAGACAGACAGACAGACAGACAGACAGACAGACAGACAGACAGACAGACAGACAGACAGACAGACAGACAGACAGACAGACAGACAGACAGACAGACAGACAGACAGACAGACAGACAGACAGACAGACAGACAGACAGACAGACAGACAGACAGACAGACAGACAGACAGACAGACAGACAGACAGACAGACAGACAGACAGACAGACAGACAGACAGACAGACAGACAGACAGACAGACAGACAGACAGACAGACAGACAGACAGACAGACAGACAGACAGACAGACAGACAGACAGACAGACAGACAGACAGACAGACAGACAGACAGACAGACAGACAGACAGACAGACAGACAGACAGACAGACAGACAGACAGACAGACAGACAGACAGACAGACAGACAGACAGACAGACAGACAGACAGACAGACAGACAGACAGACAGACAGACAGACAGACAGACAGACAGACAGACAGACAGACAGACAGACAGACAGACAGACAGACAGACAGACAGACAGACAGACAGACAGACAGACAGACAGACAGACAGACAGACAGACAGACAGACAGACAGACAGACAGACAGACAGACAGACAGACAGACAGACAGACAGACAGACAGACAGACAGACAGACAGACAGACAGACAGACAGACAGACAGACAGACAGACAGACAGACAGACAGACAGACAGACAGACAGACAGACAGACAGACAGACAGACAGACAGACAGACAGACAGACAGACAGACAGACAGACAGACAGACAGACAGACAGACAGACAGACAGACAGACAGACAGACAGACAGACAGACAGACAGACAGACAGACAGACAGACAGACAGACAGACAGACAGACAGACAGACAGACAGACAGACAGACAGACAGACAGACAGACAGACAGACAGACAGACAGACAGACAGACAGACAGACAGACAGACAGACAGACAGACAGACAGACAGACAGACAGACAGACAGACAGACAGACAGACAGACAGACAGACAGACAGACAGACAGACAGACAGACAGACAGACAGACAGACAGACAGACACAGACAGACAGACAGACAGACAGACAGACAGACAGACAGACAGACAGACAGACAGACAGACAGACAGACAGACAGACAGACAGACAGACAGACAGACAGACAGACAGACAGACAGACAGACAGACAGACAGACAGACAGACAGACAGACAGACAGACAGACAGACAGACAGACAGACAGACAGACAGACAGACAGACAGACAGACAGACAGACAGACAGACAGACAGACAGACAGACAGACAGACAGACAGACAGACAGACAGACAGACAGACAGACAGACAGACAGACAGACAGACAGACAGACAGACAGACAGACAGACAGACAGACAGACAGACAGACAGACAGACAGACAGACAGACAGACAGACAGACAGACAGACAGACAGACAGACAGACAGACAGACAGACAGACAGACAGACAGACAGACAGACAGACAGACAGACAGACAGACAGACAGACAGACAGACAGACAGACAGACAGACAGACAGACAGACAGACAGACAGACAGACAGACAGACAGACAGACAGACAGACAGACAGACAGACAGACAGACAGACAGACAGACAGACAGACAGACAGACAGACAGACAGACAGACAGACAGACAGACAGACAGACAGACAGACAGACAGACAGACAGACAGACAGACAGACAGACAGACAGACAGACAGACAGACAGACAGACAGACAGACAGACAGACAGACAGACAGACAGACAGACAGACAGACAGACAGACAGACAGACAGACAGACAGACAGACAGACAGACAGACAGACAGACAGACAGACAGACAGACAGACAGACAGACAGACAGACAGACAGACAGACAGACAGACAGACAGACAGACAGACAGACAGACAGACAGACAGACAGACAGACAGACAGACAGACAGACAGACAGACAGACAGACAGACAGACAGACAGACAGACAGACAGACAGACAGACAGACAGACAGACAGACAGACAGACAGACAGACAGACAGACAGACAGACAGACAGACAGACAGACAGACAGACAGACAGACAGACAGACAGACAGACAGACAGACAGACAGACAGACAGACAGACAGACAGACAGACAGACAGACAGACAGACAGACAGACAGACAGACAGACAGACAGACAGACAGACAGACAGACAGACAGACAGACAGACAGACAGACAGACAGACAGACAGACAGACAGACAGACAGACAGACAGACAGACAGACAGACAGACAGACAGACA
>CAVLEK010000016.1:7500-16450 GCA_963662105.1 Meiosimyza platycephala
TTGTGTTTTAAATTTTTTGGGACATGTCCACTAGCGTTGGCAAAATAAAATTCTTGGTCAGGAAACTGAAAAATGTCGGAAAGGACGAACGTTTCGACATCCATAATGCAACATTCGGATTTGGACACAAAATCTTTTCTCAGTTTTTGAGCTCGTATTATTGCTTCGAAATTGTTTTCAGCATTCCGATCTGGCACTTTCTGAACTTTGCAGGTCCTTAGCCTAACCTCCCCTTTCATTTTTCGCACAAATGATACAGAGAAATCTGCTAGCTGAGCGATTTTTTTTCCCAAAAGGTTTGGAGTTTTCTTCAGCATGGTTACGACCTTCTTTGCGTTATTACGGTCACCACAACCTTTTTTCCAGAGCGTTTCCTGCTTTTTATTCATGCTAACGTCTGTTTTAAAAATTTTCATTACGCAAGTTTCCGAATTTATGTTAACTGTAGCATCCCTTGCAATTAGGCTTGCCAGATCCAAATTGTGTTTCACCTGGACATTTAAAAAAAAAAACAAAAAAAAAATCGGGATTTATCTGGACACTTATAAAAAAAATCTTGATTTATCTGGACAAAAAAGAAAATTAAAGCTTAGTGTCGGAGGAACATATATATTTTATTTAGATAAAATAAACATAACAATTCAGTTAAAAAAAATAATTGATTTTTTAAATAAGTTGCATTAAGTCCATAAATACTTATTATTAGACCGAACTGCTTTTATCAATTTATTACCACTTGGAGTTTATAAAATGTTACCAAATGATTGACAGTTTTCGGTACAGTTTAATCTTATAATTAGTTCTGACTTTATCAGATCTGTCAGCATTCGATTTCTTTCTTTAGAGTATAAGCTGTTTAAAAGGCTAAAAACTTTTTCACAATAAGCGTTGGTTATTGGAATTGGAAAAATAAATGAGATCAATTTTCTTAAGTTGTTCAATTCGTTATTTTTAAATTTGGAAAAAAATTATCCCCAAATTTTATCGTTTGGAATATTTTTTGGTAGATTTTCATACACACTACGTAAGCAACAATAATCTGTATATAATTCATCGTTGTTGACATAATTTTCTAAGCCTAAGGCTCCTATTGCTGTTTGTAGTTCATCCCAGGAAATTAATTTATATTTAAGAAAAAATAAGGATACTTTTTAATTGAAACGTCACTATATTCATACCGGGTTTCTAAATAGTTAAGACAACTTTTTAAGAATTCAATTCTGGTTGACAAAATTATTACGTACTGTTTGACATTTGCTGAACTCGAAAATTAAAGAGAAATGCTCCCTCATTTGTCAGTGCAGTAACCATGTTAGTTAAATTATGGTGTTGAACACTTATTTTCATCAAATCACAAAAATAGCAACTGATAAGCAAAACAAAAATGAGAAAATATTAACTGTTAGTCGTAAGGAACCTACCATTGCAGATGTAGTTAAAATACTCAGTTCGTTCCAGGCCGATATTAAAAATAGCATCGACCAGTTATCTAATAGGGTGGACATACTCGAAAGTAAGTCACCACCGAAAAAAAAGACTAAAAATATTCATTCCTTCGAGTTATAACATGGAATGCGAATGGACTCAACCAAAGAGCCAATGAACTGGAAATATTTTTGAGAACCAATAATATAGACATAGCGTTAATATCAGAAACACATTTCTCAAACAAAAGTTTTATCACAATAAAGGGATACTGTGCGTACTGGACGACACATCCTAGTGAACGTGCTCGAGGAGGCACAGCCGTTTTAATTAAAAAAAATATACAGCACTATCAGCAGGAAGGTATTAGAGAAGTGAATATTCAAACTACGATAGTTGCAATTAATTACAATGGCGCTGAAATGAATATTGGCTCAATATATTCTCCACCACGTAATAAAAATACACCTAAATTACTGAAAACTCAGTATAAGGAGATTTTTCAAAAACTTGGACCAAGGTTTATTATTGGAGGTGACTTCAATGTCAAACACACTCAATGGGGTTCCAGATTAATTACACCTAGCGAAGGCAATAATTTACTGGGGGCAATCAATGAATCTTGTTGTAAATTCCACTCATCCTGTTCCCCAACATACTGGCCAACGGATAATAATAAGATTCCTGATCTATTAGACTTTTTTATTTCGAAGGGAATAGCCAACAATTCTATAGAAGTGAAAAGTATGGAAGACCTAACATCAGACCACACACCAGTCCTTCTAAGTTTAAGTGCTTCAATCATCAAAAAAACAAGAAGACAGAATCTCACAAATAAAAACACTAATTGGGCGCGTTTCAGAGAAAACCTGAACAGCTTAATCAACTTAAATGTGAAGCTTACTACTAAGGATGAACTGGAATGTGAAACAAAAACATTTATAAATCACATACGGCGCGCGGCTGAAGAAGCCACTCCACCTCCAAGAGAAAAACCAGAAAAAGAAGTTAACTATCCAGCTGTGATTAGAGAACTGATCAAAACCAGAAGGAAGGCAAGGCGTACCTGGCACAGAACAAGAAATCCTGCTGACAAGAGAATTTTTAATCAGGTGAGCAATAATGTTAACCAAACTATAAAAACATACAAACAGAGCTGCGTTGATGAATATTTGAGCAAATTGAGTCCTTATGCAGACAAAGATTACTCATTATGGAAAGCAACTCGAAGATTCAAGCGTCCTTTGACTCAAGTACCGCCAATAAAAAATGTATCGGGCCATTGGGTATGAAGAAACGATGAAAAAGCTGAACCACACAATATTCAAACCAATGTTGATCCGGCTCCGATATATCAACCAACCAAAAATATTATACGAGTCACACCGATAGAAGTGGCTATGGAAATTGACAAAAACTTCAATCCTAAAAAAGCACCTGGTGTTGATGAAATATCACCTGGCCTATTTAAGGAACTACCGCGTATAGCAGTTATTATGTTAACACATTTATTTAATGCCTGTTTTCGGTTAAAATATACTCCTAGCTGCTTCAAAACAGCTCAAATTATATTGTTGAAGAAGCCAGATAAACCAGCAGAAAAAGTGACTTCTTACAGACCGATATCACTCTTACCTTCGATCTCCAAGTTGTTTGAGAAGTTATTTCTAAAGCGTCTCAAACCACTAATCCATATTCCCGACTTCAAATTTGGGTTCAGAAATGCACACTCAACTATTGATCAAGTCCATCGAGTAACAACTGCGATCGAAAAGGCACTTGAGGAAAAGAAATACTGTCCTGCAGTTTTCCTAGACGTTTCTCAAGCTTTCGACAGAGTATGGCACCAGGGTCTCATCCACAAAATGAGCTTAATACTACCCCAAAACTATTGTCAACTTCTGGAGTCTTACCTATCAGAACGAAAGTTCAGAGTTCTATATGAAGAAGCGTATTCGAACTTCTACCCAATTTTGGCTGGAGTACCACAGGGAAGTGTTTTGGGACCTCTCCTCTACCTTTTATATACAGCTGATATTCCTGTAACAAAAAATACATTCATTGGAACATTTGCTGATGACACGGTTATAATGTCAGCGAGCGATTCACAACAAAGTGCAGTGAAGGATCTTCAACACGCTCTAGATAAAGTCAACCAATGGACAATAAACTGGAAGATCAAGCTCAATGAACTAAAGTCAACCCATGTCACTTATACGTTGCGGCCCACAAGGGACGATCTACAGATTTTCCTTAATGGGGTGCCTATTCCTCAAGAGAGCTCTGCCAAATATCTGGGACTTCATTTGGACAATAAACTGAATTGGAAACATCATGTACGACGGAAAGCCGAGCAAATAAAAATTAAACAACGACAAATGTACTGGATGATTGGACACTACTCCAAACTAAACCTATATTCCAAAGTGCTCCTTTATAAATCTATCATTAAACCAATCTGGACGTATGGTATACAGTTGTGGGGCTGCACAAAGAAATCTAATTGCGATATCATCCAAAGAAGCCAAAACAAAATTTTGAGAATGATCACTAATGCTTACCGCTACGTGACTAATGTGGAATTACACAATGACCTTGAGGTGAAATGGGTCAACGATGTGATTCATGAGTATGCCATCAACCATGAAAAGAGACTACTTACTCACCTAAACGTGGAGGCCATCCAACTTCTGGACATAACACATGAGTTAAGGAGACTCAAGAGAATAAAACCGCATGAATTGACATGAATACTAACTATCCTGTTTTTGGGAGCTGCACAATGGTACAGTAAGCCCTCTCTCGTTTTACTTTAAAAAAAAAATATAATTTCTTAAGGTACAAATCAAAAGTAGTAATAAATTAACTAGGTTAAGATTGTACTAAACGTATCCAATAAGGATGTTTAAAATAAAAAAAAAAAACTTATTTTCATTTAAAGGTACGTAGCTGTTGGTCGCGTTCAGGAGGATTAAGACCTTATGACATCCTTATAAATCATCTTTTCTTGTTTGAAAAATGTCAACTTCTTGCGAGCAGTCCGTACCTTTTAGACGTGATGAATGTTAATTCATTTTTAATGCCTATCTAGTCCTATTTTTCTTTTATTTCATTGCACACTGGTCGGAAATGCTATAATTTTGGCATAAATTAGACAAACGTAGTTATAGAGTTCTAATTTGGCACATTTAGTAGTAATGTCATATATAAGAATAAAACAAAATTTTGGAACGATCTGACCACGCCTATCTTAACCGCCCATATAACCCAATATTGAGCAACGTAGTTATAGAGTTCTAATATGACACATTTAGTAGTAATGTCATATTTAAGGACAAAAAAAAAATTTTCAGGAAGGTCTGACCCCGCCCACCTTAACTGCCTATATAACCCAATATTGGGAACTGCCTTATTTTGTATACAAAGATTGAGTATGCAAGTCTATTACATTTTTGCAAATACTTATTAATATAAGTGGTAAAATTACTAAGTTTTTGCTTAGATGTTGTTTTGTAGTTATATTAAGATTTTTATTCATTTTTTGGAAGATCCAATCTGAATTGGCAATAGTTTTACGTCCACCTTCAATCCATGTTTCAAATATATCAGCATGACTGAATTTCAGGTTAACTGAAACAACTAAAAATTTTGCGGAAATGAGCAAAAATGAGCAAAAGTTATAAATTGCCCCGTATTATATACATTTTAATGTACAAAACTGCATTATTAGTTGCGAGAAGGGGCGAGTAGCTCACCACTTCTACTCCACAAAACACGAAGCATTTAGGTTAGGATCGTCTTCAAAACAACGCAACAAAAACACATAAAAACAATGACACAGCACATTAAAATATAAGCTTGGGCTTATCTCCTGTATTCTACATACCTTGTGCTATATTTGCCATGGTAAAAATTTATTGGACTAAATAATTAGAATTACCATTTTCTTAATTAAAAGTATACGTCGTGCGAAAAAAAAAATTAAATTTTCGTTTGAAAAATAGTTAGCTTTCAAAGCTATCAAAAAAGAACAGCGTTGCAACATAAAATTTTTGAACATTGGATTTGGGTGCTTTATTTTATATTCTATTAGGGCAACCAAGCTAATTTTCTTAAATTCATAGTTTTTTTTTTTTTGTATTTATGCCAAAATTTTGGCATTTCCGACCAGTGTGCATTTCTGATTGTCGGGACTCTGGACATGGGACTAAAAATCTGGACAATCCCGACTAATCCAGTCCATCTGGCAACCCTACTTGCAATCCTCTTAAAAGTATATTGCAGGTTATTTAAAAAAATTTTTAATTTTTTTCACGCATTTCTATTTTGCTGCTCATGTCTTCGCAAAGTAATAGATGAGAATGCAAAGTGATATGAAATAGTATTTGACATGATTTTCTAAGCTAACCTGATCAAAATAATTTAATTTTTTTTTTATGAAAGAAGTTATAAGCAAAAACGTTTGCATATATTTCTTATGACGCACTCCTTATTTGTGTGAACAGGCTTTTTGGTACTATTATATATAACATCAAATTTTAGAAACCAGCTTAATGTAGAAGCAGACATGAGAATAAAACTTCTGAATATAGAGCCCGACATTGTGGATTTGGTTTCAAGAAAACAACATCACCCATCTCATTAAGCCATCTTTCTGATAATGTAAGCCTTAAAGATTCCGAGGAGCTGGAATCGGCCATACAGCTATTTAACAGCATGTTAGTATCAGCTGCTCTTCATGCAACTCCTGTGCACTCAGTAACAACCCATAAAAGGCAACACCTCAACTCTTCTCATATAGAACGTTTAGTGATGGAAAAAAGACGACTCAGGCGTCAATGGCAAGAGGTTAGGTCACCCACACTTAAACATAAATTAACACTAGCCAAAATTGAATTAAGAAAGGCTCTACGAGAAGAGTCTGAAAGAGGTATAGACGCATATATTAAAAAGCTGAGCCCTTTACAGTCATCCAACTACTCCTTATGGAAGGCCATCAGGGGTATGAAAAAACCCACTGACTTAGATTCCCCTATAAGGCTAAGCAATGGTCACTGGGCTAGAAGCAATGAAGAAAAAGGCCAAGCTTTTGCTCACCACCTTAAGCATGTATTTCAGCCAAATCCTCCGCGCAACAGCTTCAAAATACCGCAAGAATATCAAAATATGAGACAAATTCGGTTGCGCTTCACAACTAAAGACGTTGAATCTTTAATACAAACACAACTTAGCAAGAAGAAAGCACCTGGACATGACCTAATAACTGCTAATATGCTTATTGAATTACCTTGCTGTGCAGTCAGACATTTAACCATACTTTTCAATGGTATTACTCGATTGGGCCACTACCCAGAAATGTGGAAGATGTCGCAAATTACAATGATTCCTAAACCTGGGAAAAATCCCACACAAGTTGCATCCCACCGGCCAATAAGCTTGCTGCCCACCACATCAAAACTCTTCGAAAAGCTGCTACTTTCGTAAATTATGCCCCACGTAAACCAAATGAACATAATACCCCAACACCAATTTGGCTTCCGCAAAAAACATGGAACTATCGAGCAAGTTCACAGGATAGTAGCACAAATTAGAAAGACATACGAAGATAAAAAATATTGCTCTGCAGTGTTCCTTGATGTAGCGCAAGCTTTTGACAAGGTGTGGCACGAAGGACTTTTACACAAAATAAAAAAATTACTCCCTAAAAATACACACGTTTTACTAGGGTCCTACCTTACAGGGCGAAAGTTCCGTGTAAAATGTAAAAATTACATTTCAGATGATGTGGAAATTTTTGCTGGCGTGCCACAAGGTAGTGTTCTTGGCCCAATTCTTTACCTTTTATACACTTATGACTTGCCAACAAACAACTCTATGCTTACATCTACTTTTGCTGATGACACTGCAATTTTGTCTTGTCACGCAGACCCTAATAGTGCGTCACATACCCTCGATGAACATATGCGCCTAGTTGAAACATGGCGAATAAATGTAAACGAGCAAAAAAGCACACATGTAACTTTTACACTTAATAAAAAGACTTGCCCCACAGTTCACCTAAACAACACGGAAATACCTCAGAGCACTGAAGTTAAATACTTAGGTATGCACCTCGATAGACGGCTTACTTGGAAAGCTCATATTGAAAAGAAACAAATGCAAATGAAGTTGAAAGCATCAAGCATTAATTGCCTTTTACATAAACATTCAAAACTTAGCCTTGAATATAAAGTTATTTTGTACAAAGCAATTATTATACCTATATGGTCATACGGAATCCAACTGTGGGGCAACGCAAGCTTATCAAATATAGAACTACTGCAGAGGTCTCAGTCAAAAATACTTCGAACTATTTCCGGCGCACCTTGGTATGTCAAAAATATAAACATACACCAAGACCTTGGTATACCTTTTATTAAGCAGATACAGGAAATCAAAAAGCAATCATATCAACTAAAACTGCAGCAACATCCAAACACACTGGCTAGGAACCTACTCCTAACATCGAATTCATCTCGACTGAAGAGACAAGATTTACCACCCCTGTAGCCACTATGTACACGAATACTGGCAACTCCTTCAACAACTCAAGACTGAGTTTGATATGGAAAAAAAACAACATTTCTAAGCAATGGCTTAGAAAAGTTCAACGTTATTTTAGTTTCTTAAGATTTATTCAGTTATTGTTAGTCTCCAAGCGAGTTGGTACAATAAATAAATAAAAAGTTTAAAAAAAAAAAAAAATTAAGTAAAAACTTTTACAGAAGAAAATATAACAAATTTCGCTTATAAAATGACCAATAATCACCAAAAAAATAATTTTCATTTTGAGCTTTATTATTATTATATTATTTACTAAAAAAGATATAAAAAAAAAAAAATTATTTTCTAGGCTTTATTTTGACCAAGAAATATTTGTCTGAGTTTAATGTACATATTTTGAGTTGGAACTTTTTTAATTCTGTTACATTGCCCCAATTTTTATTCATTTTGTATTTTTATTACATGAAAATCCTAATAAAAAATGTTTGCCTCTATAAATGCGCACGATTGGTTAAATATTTATTCTAAAGTAGTGTCTGCATGCTTTTGAACTTCTGGATCTTCAAAAACTGGACATACATAACATACATAGTGTTGAAAAGACCTTTAAAATAAGACCGGAAAAATTAAAGCAAAATAAAAATTCTTAGTTCCTTAACCTTGTCAGATAACCGGACATTTTATGTCTGGTTGAGTTTGACATCGGTTGGCAAGCCTGAGTGTCTTTGTCATTATTGAGTCAGAAATTAAGCTTAGAACGACTTCAAATGTTTAGAGTTGGGATGGGGTCCGCTCAAAGGAATTTAACTCGATAAGGGGTCCGCGGACTACATAAGCTTAAGAACCCCTGGCCTAAAAGGTTCTACAAAATCTTAAATTGTAGATTTTAATATCAGCTATAAAGTAAGTATTCAATAAAAGATGAATATGAAGCACAACACACATCAGGGGTCGATTAAATCTATAACCAACCCGCTCGTTT
>CAVLEK010000017.1:0-69514 GCA_963662105.1 Meiosimyza platycephala
AGACCAGACAGACCAGACAGACCAGACAGACCAGACAGACCAGACAGACCAGACAGACCAGACAGACCAGACAGACCAGACAGACCAGACAGACCAGACAGACCAGACAGACCAGACAGACCAGACAGACCAGACAGACCAGACAGACCAGACAGACCAGAGAGACCAGACAGACCAGACAGACCAGACAGACCAGACAGACCAGACAGACCAGACAGACCAGACAGACAGACAGACCAGACAGACCAGACAGACCAGACAGACCAGACAGACCAGACAGACCAGACAGACCAGACAGACCAGACAGACCAGACAGACCAGACAGACCAGACAGACCAGACAGACCAGACAGACCAGACAGACCAGACAGACCAGACAGACCAGACAGACCAGACAGACCAGACAGACCAGACAGACCAGACAGACCAGACAGACCAGACAGACCAGACAGACCAGACAGACCAGACAGACCAGACAGACCAGACAGACCAGACAGACCAGACAGACCAGACAGACCAGACAGACCAGACAGACCAGACAGACCAGACAGACCAGACAGACCAGACAGACCAGACAGACCAGACAGACCAGACAGACCAGACAGACCAGACAGACCAGACAGACCAGACAGACCAGACAGACCAGACAGACCAGACAGACCAGACAGACCAGACAGACCAGACAGACCAGACAGACCAGACAGACCAGACAGACCAGACAGACCAGACAGACCAGACAGACCAGACAGACCAGACAGACCAGACAGACCAGACAGACCAGACAGACCAGACAGACAGACAGACCAGACAGACCAGACAGACCAGACAGACCAGACAGACCAGACAGACCAGACAGACCAGACAGACCAGACAGACCAGACAGACCAGACAGACCAGACAGACCAGACAGACCAGACAGACCAGACAGACCAGACAGACCAGACAGACCAGACAGACAGACAGACCAGACAGACAGAAGACCAGACAGACCAGACAGACCAGACAGACCAGACAGACCAGACAGACCAGACAGACCAGACAGACCAGACAGACCAGACAGACCAGACAGACCAGACAGACCAGACAGACCAGACAGACCAGACAGACCAGACAGACCAGACAGACCAGACAGACCAGACAGACCAGACAGACCAGACAGACCAGACAGACCAGACAGACCAGACAGACCAGACAGACCAGACAGACCAGACAGACCAGACAGACCAGACAGACAGACAGACCAGACAGACCAGACAGACCAGACAGACCAGACAGACCAGACAGACCAGACAGACCAGACAGACCAGACAGACCAGACAGACCAGACAGACCAGACAGACCAGACAGACCAGACAGACCAGACAGACCAGACAGACCAGACAGACCAGACAGACCAGACAGACCAGACAGACCAGACAGACCAGACAGACCAGACAGACCAGACAGACCAGACAGACCAGACAGACCAGACAGACCAGACAGACCAGACAGACCAGACAGACCAGACAGACCAGACAGACCAGACAGACCAGACAGACCAGACAGACCAGACAGACCAGACAGACCAGACAGACCAGACAGACCAGACAGACCAGACAGACCAGACAGACCAGACAGACCAGACAGACCAGACAGACCAGACAGACCAGACAGACCAGACAGACCAGACAGACCAGACAGACCAGACAGACCAGACAGACCAGACAGACCAGACAGACCAGACAGACCAGACAGACCAGACAGACCAGACAGACCAGACAGACCAGACAGACCAGACAGACCAGACAGACCAGACAGACCAGACAGACCAGACAGACCAGACAGACCAGACAGACCAGACAGACCAGACAGACCAGACAGACAGACAGACAGACAGACCAGACAGACAGACAGACAGACAGACCAGACAGACCAGACAGACCAGACAGACCAGACAGACAGACAGACAGACAGACAGACAGACAGACAGACAGACAGACAGACAGACAGACAGACAGACAGACAGACAGACAGACAGACAGACAGACAGACAGACAGACAGACAGACAGACAGACAGACAGACAGACAGACAGACAGACAGACAGACAGACAGACAGACAGACAGACAGACAGACAGACAGACAGACAGACAGACAGACAGACAGACAGACAGACAGACAGACAGACAGACAGACAGACAGACAGACAGACAGACAGACAGACAGACAGACAGACAGACAGACAGACAGACAGACAGACAGACAGACAGACAGACAGACAGACAGACAGACAGACAGACAGACAGACAGACAGACAGACAGACAGACAGACAGACAGACAGACAGACAGACAGACAGACAGACAGACAGACAGACAGACAGACAGACAGACAGACAGACAGACAGACAGACAGACAGACAGACAGACAGACAGACAGACAGACAGACAGACAGACAGACAGACAGACAGACAGACAGACAGACAGACAGACAGACAGACAGACAGACAGACAGACAGACAGACAGACAGACAGACAGACAGACAGACAGACAGACAGACAGACAGACAGACAGACAGACAGACAGACAGACAGACAGACAGACAGACAGACAGACAGACAGACAGACAGACAGACAGACAGACAGACAGACAGACAGACAGACAGACAGACAGACAGACAGACAGACAGACAGACAGACAGACAGACAGACAGACAGACAGACAGACAGACAGACAGACAGACAGACAGACAGACAGACAGACAGACAGACAGACAGACAGACAGACAGACAGACAGACAGACAGACAGACAGACAGACAGACAGACAGACAGACAGACAGACAGACAGACAGACAGACAGACAGACAGACAGACAGACAGACAGACAGACAGACAGACAGACAGACAGACAGACAGACAGACAGACAGACAGACAGACAGACAGACAGACAGACAGACAGACAGACAGACAGACAGACAGACAGACAGACAGACAGACAGACAGACAGACAGACAGACAGACAGACAGACAGACAGACAGACAGACAGACAGACAGACAGACAGACAGACAGACAGACAGACAGACAGACAGACAGACAGACAGACAGACAGACAGACAGACAGACAGACAGACAGACAGACAGACAGACAGACAGACAGACAGACAGACAGACAGACAGACAGACAGACAGACAGACAGACAGACAGACAGACAGACAGACAGACAGACAGACAGACAGACAGACAGACAGACAGACAGACAGACAGACAGACAGACAGACAGACAGACAGACAGACAGACAGACAGACAGACAGACAGACAGACAGACAGACAGACAGACAGACAGACAGACAGACAGACAGACAGACAGACAGACAGACAGACAGACAGACAGACAGACAGACAGACAGACAGACAGACAGACAGACAGACAGACAGACAGACAGACAGACAGACAGACAGACAGACAGACAGACAGACAGACAGACAGACAGACAGACAGACAGACAGACAGACAGACAGACAGACAGACAGACAGACAGACAGACAGACAGACAGACAGACAGACAGACAGACAGACAGACAGACAGACAGACAGACAGACAGACAGACAGACAGACAGACAGACAGACAGACAGACAGACAGACAGACAGACAGACAGACAGACAGACAGACAGACAGACAGACAGACAGACAGACAGACAGACAGACAGACAGACAGACAGACAGACAGACAGACAGACAGACAGACAGACAGACAGACAGACAGACAGACAGACAGACAGACAGACAGACAGACAGACAGACAGACAGACAGACAGACAGACAGACAGACAGACAGACAGACAGACAGACAGACAGACAGACAGACAGACAGACAGACAGACAGACAGACAGACAGACAGACAGACAGACAGACAGACAGACAGACAGACAGACAGACAGACCAGACAGACCAGACAGACCAGACAGACCAGACAGACCAGACAGACAGACCAGACAGACCAGACAGACCAGACAGACCAGACAGACCAGACAGACCAGACAGACCAGACAGACCAGACAGACCAGACAGACAGACAGACCAGACAGACCAGACAGACCAGACAGACCAGACAGACCAGACAGACCAGACAGACCAGACAGACCAGACAGACCAGACAGACCAGACAGACCAGACAGACCAGACAGACCAGACAGACCAGACAGACCAGACAGACCAGACAGACCAGACAGACCAGACAGACCAGACAGACCAGACAGACCAGACAGACCAGACAGACCAGACAGACCAGACAGACCAGACAGACCAGACAGACCAGACAGACCAGACAGACCAGACAGACCAGACAGACCAGACAGACCAGACAGACCAGACAGACCAGACAGACCAGACAGACCAGACAGACCAGACAGACCAGACAGACCAGACAGACCAGACAGACCAGACAGACCAGACAGACCAGACAGACCAGACAGACCAGACAGACCAGACAGACCAGACAGACCAGACAGACCAGACAGACCAGACAGACCAGACAGACCAGACAGACCAGACAGACCAGACAGACCAGACAGACCAGACAGACCAGACAGACCAGACAGACCAGACAGACCAGACAGACCAGACAGACCAGACAGACCAGACAGACCAGACAGACCAGACAGACCAGACAGACCAGACAGACCAGACAGACCAGACAGACCAGACAGACCAGACAGACCAGACAGACCAGACAGACCAGACAGACCAGACAGACCAGACAGACCAGACAGACCAGACAGACCAGACAGACCAGACAGACCAGACAGACCAGACAGACCAGACAGACCAGACAGACCAGACAGACCAGACAGACCAGACAGACCAGACAGACCAGACAGACCAGACAGACCAGACAGACCAGACAGACCAGACAGACCAGACAGACCAGACAGACCAGACAGACCAGACAGACCAGACAGACCAGACAGACCAGACAGACCAGACAGACCAGACAGACCAGACAGACCAGACAGACCAGACAGACCAGACAGACCAGACAGACAGACAGACCAGACAGACCAGACAGACCAGACAGACCAGACAGACCAGACAGACCAGACAGACCAGACAGACCAGACAGACCAGACAGACCAGACAGACCAGACAGACCAGACAGACCAGACAGACCAGACAGACCAGACAGACCAGACAGACCAGACAGACCAGACAGACCAGACAGACCAGACAGACCAGACAGACCAGACAGACCAGACAGACCAGACAGACCAGACAGACCAGACAGACCAGACAGACCAGACAGACCAGACAGACCAGACAGACCAGACAGACCAGACAGACCAGACAGACCAGACAGACCAGACAGACCAGACAGACCAGACAGACCAGACAGACCAGACAGACCAGACAGACCAGACAGACCAGACAGACCAGACAGACCAGACAGACCAGACAGACCAGACAGACCAGACAGACCAGACAGACCAGACAGACCAGACAGACCAGACAGACAGACAGACCAGACAGACAGACAGACAGACAGACCAGACAGACAGACCAGACAGACAGACAGACCAGACAGACCAGACAGACAGACCAGACAGACAGACCAGACAGACAGACCAGACAGACAGACCAGACAGACAGACCAGACAGACAGACCAGACAGACAGACCAGACAGACAGACCAGACAGACCAGACCAGACAGACAGACCAGACAGACCAGACAGACCAGACAGACCAGACAGACAGACAGACAGACAGACCAGACAGACCAGACAGACCAGACAGACCAGACAGACCAGACAGACCAGACAGACCAGACAGACCAGACAGACCAGACAGACCAGACAGACCAGACAGACAGACAGACCAGACAGACCAGACAGACCAGACAGACCAGACAGACCAGACAGACAGACAGACCAGACAGACCAGACAGACCAGACAGACCAGACAGACCAGACAGACCAGACAGACCAGACAGACCAGACAGACCAGACAGACCAGACAGACCAGACAGACCAGACAGACCAGACAGACCAGACAGACCAGACAGACCAGACAGACCAGACAGACCAGACAGACCAGACAGACCAGACAGACCAGACAGACCAGACAGACCAGACAGACCAGACAGACCAGACAGACCAGACAGACCAGACAGACCAGACAGACCAGACAGACCAGACAGACCAGACAGACCAGACAGACCAGACAGACCAGACAGACCAGACAGACCAGACAGACCAGACAGACCAGACAGACCAGACAGACCAGACAGACCAGACAGACCAGACAGACCAGACAGACCAGACAGACCAGACAGACCAGACAGACCAGACAGACCAGACAGACCAGACAGACCAGACAGACCAGACAGACCAGACAGACCAGACAGACCAGACAGACCAGACAGACCAGACAGACCAGACAGACCAGACAGACCAGACAGACCAGACAGACCAGACAGACCAGACAGACCAGACAGACCAGACAGACCAGACAGACCAGACAGACCAGACAGACCAGACAGACCAGACAGACCAGACAGACCAGACAGACCAGACAGACCAGACAGACCAGACAGACCAGACAGACCAGACAGACCAGACAGACCAGACAGACCAGACAGACCAGACAGACCAGACAGACCAGACAGACCAGACAGACCAGACAGACCAGACAGACAGACAGACCAGACAGACCAGACAGACCAGACAGACCAGACAGACCAGACAGACCAGACAGACCAGACAGACCAGACAGACCAGACAGACCAGACAGACCAGACAGACCAGACAGACCAGACAGACCAGACAGACCAGACAGACCAGACAGACCAGACAGACCAGACAGACCAGACAGACCAGACAGACCAGACAGACCAGACAGACCAGACAGACCAGACAGACCAGACAGACCAGACAGACCAGACAGACCAGACAGACCAGACAGACCAGACAGACCAGACAGACCAGACAGACCAGACAGACCAGACAGACCAGACAGACCAGACAGACCAGACAGACCAGACAGACCAGACAGACCAGACAGACCAGACAGACCAGACAGACCAGACAGACCAGACAGACCAGACAGACCAGACAGACCAGACAGACCAGACAGACCAGACAGACCAGACAGACCAGACAGACCAGACAGACCAGACAGACCAGACAGACCAGACAGACCAGACAGACCAGACAGACCAGACAGACCAGACAGACCAGACAGACCAGACAGACCAGACAGACCAGACAGACCAGACAGACCAGACAGACCAGACAGACCAGACAGACCAGACAGACCAGACAGACCAGACAGACCAGACAGACCAGACAGACCAGACAGACCAGACAGACCAGACAGACCAGACAGACCAGACAGACCAGACAGACCAGACAGACCAGACAGACCAGACAGACCAGACAGACCAGACAGACCAGACAGACCAGACAGACCAGACAGACCAGACAGACCAGACAGACCAGACAGACCAGACAGACCAGACAGACCAGACAGACCAGACAGACCAGACAGACCAGACAGACCAGACAGACCAGACAGACCAGACAGACCAGACAGACCAGACAGACCAGACAGACCAGACAGACCAGACAGACCAGACAGACCAGACAGACCAGACAGACCAGACAGACCAGACAGACCAGACAGACCAGACAGACCAGACAGACCAGACAGACCAGACAGACCAGACAGACCAGACAGACCAGACAGACCAGACAGACCAGACAGACCAGACAGACCAGACAGACCAGACAGACCAGACAGACCAGACAGACCAGACAGACCAGACAGACCAGACAGACCAGACAGACCAGACAGACCAGACAGACCAGACAGACCAGACAGACCAGACAGACCAGACAGACCAGACAGACCAGACAGACCAGACAGACCAGACAGACCAGACAGACCAGACAGACCAGACAGACCAGACAGACAGACAGACCAGACAGACCAGACAGACCAGACAGACCAGACAGACCAGACAGACCAGACAGACCAGACAGACCAGACAGACCAGACAGACCAGACAGACCAGACAGACCAGACAGACCAGACAGACCAGACAGACCAGACAGACCAGACAGACCAGACAGACCAGACAGACCAGACAGACCAGACAGACCAGACAGACCAGACAGACCAGACAGACCAGACAGACCAGACAGACCAGACAGACCAGACAGACCAGACAGACCAGACAGACCAGACAGACCAGACAGACCAGACAGACCAGACAGACCAGACAGACCAGACAGACCAGACAGACCAGACAGACCAGACAGACCAGACAGACCAGACAGACCAGACAGACCAGACAGACCAGACAGACCAGACAGACCAGACAGACCAGACAGACCAGACAGACCAGACAGACCAGACAGACCAGACAGACCAGACAGACCAGACAGACCAGACAGACCAGACAGACCAGACAGACCAGACAGACCAGACAGACCAGACAGACCAGACAGACCAGACAGACCAGACAGACCAGACAGACCAGACAGACCAGACAGACCAGACAGACCAGACAGACCAGACAGACCAGACAGACCAGACAGACCAGACAGACAGACAGACAGACAGACAGACAGACAGACAGACCAGACAGACAGACAGACAGACAGACAGACAGACAGACAGACAGACAGACAGACAGACAGACAGACAGACAGACAGACAGACAGACAGACAGACAGACAGACAGACAGACAGACAGACAGACAGACAGACAGACAGACAGACAGACAGACAGACAGACAGACAGACAGACAGACAGACAGACAGACAGACAGACAGACAGACAGACAGACAGACAGACAGACAGACAGACAGACAGACAGACAGACAGACAGACAGACAGACAGACAGACAGACAGACAGACAGACAGACAGACAGACAGACAGACAGACAGACAGACAGACAGACAGACAGACAGACAGACAGACAGACAGACAGACAGACAGACAGACAGACAGACAGACAGACAGACAGACAGACAGACAGACAGACAGACAGACAGACAGACAGACAGACAGACAGACAGACAGACAGACAGACAGACAGACAGACAGACAGACAGACAGACAGACAGACAGACAGACAGACAGACAGACAGACAGACAGACAGACAGACAGACAGACAGACAGACAGACAGACAGACAGACAGACAGACAGACAGACAGACAGACAGACAGACAGACAGACAGACAGACAGACAGACAGACAGACAGACAGACAGACAGACAGACAGACAGACAGACAGACAGACAGACAGACAGACAGACAGACAGACAGACAGACAGACAGACAGACAGACAGACAGACAGACAGACAGACAGACAGACAGACAGACAGACAGACAGACAGACAGACAGACAGACAGACAGACAGACAGACAGACAGACAGACAGACAGACAGACAGACAGACAGACAGACAGACAGACAGACAGACAGACAGACAGACAGACAGACAGACAGACAGACAGACAGACAGACAGACAGACAGACAGACAGACAGACAGACAGACAGACAGACAGACAGACAGACAGACAGACAGACAGACAGACAGACAGACAGACAGACAGACAGACAGACAGACAGACAGACAGACAGACAGACAGACAGACAGACAGACAGACAGACAGACAGACAGACAGACAGACAGACAGACAGACAGACAGACAGACAGACAGACAGACAGACAGACAGACAGACAGACAGACAGACAGACAGACAGACAGACAGACAGACAGACAGACAGACAGACAGACAGACAGACAGACAGACAGACAGACAGACAGACAGACAGACAGACAGACAGACAGACAGACAGACAGACAGACAGACAGACAGACAGACAGACAGACAGACAGACAGACAGACAGACAGACAGACAGACAGACAGACAGACAGACAGACAGACAGACAGACAGACAGACAGACAGACAGACAGACAGACAGACAGACAGACAGACAGACAGACAGACAGACAGACAGACAGACAGACAGACAGACAGACAGACAGACAGACAGACAGACAGACAGACAGACAGACAGACAGACAGACAGACAGACAGACAGACAGACAGACAGACAGACAGACAGACAGACAGACAGACAGACAGACAGACAGACAGACAGACAGACAGACAGACAGACAGACAGACAGACAGACAGACAGACAGACAGACAGACAGACAGACAGACAGACAGACAGACAGACAGACAGACAGACAGACAGACAGACAGACAGACAGACAGACAGACAGACAGACAGACAGACAGACAGACAGACAGACAGACAGACAGACAGACAGACAGACAGACAGACAGACAGACAGACAGACAGACAGACAGACAGACAGACAGACAGACAGACAGACAGACAGACAGACAGACAGACAGACAGACAGACAGACAGACAGACAGACAGACAGACAGACAGACAGACAGACAGACAGACAGACAGACAGACAGACAGACAGACAGACAGACAGACAGACAGACAGACAGACAGACAGACAGACAGACAGACAGACAGACAGACAGACAGACAGACAGACAGACAGACAGACAGACAGACAGACAGACAGACAGACAGACAGACAGACAGACAGACAGACAGACAGACAGACAGACAGACAGACAGACAGACAGACAGACAGACAGACAGACAGACAGACAGACAGACAGACAGACAGACAGACAGACAGACAGACAGACAGACAGACAGACAGACAGACAGACAGACAGACAGACAGACAGACAGACAGACAGACAGACAGACAGACAGACAGACAGACAGACAGACAGACAGACAGACAGACAGACAGACAGACAGACAGACAGACAGACAGACAGACAGACAGACAGACAGACAGACAGACAGACAGACAGACAGACAGACAGACAGACAGACAGACAGACAGACAGACAGACAGACAGACAGACAGACAGACAGATAGATAGACAGACAGATAGACAGATAGACAGATAGACAGATAGACAGATAGATAGACAGATAGATAGACAGACAGACAGATAGATAGACAGACAGACAGACAGACAGACAGACAGACAGACAGACAGACAGACAGACAGACAGACAGTTTAAAGAGTCAATCCAATTTAAGCCATTGAGAGCAAAACGAATAAAATTTTTTTGAATTCTCTCAATTCTATTAATATGAATATTATAAAATGGTGACCACACTTGGCTGGCGTACTCTAAGTGAGGACACACTATTGTATTATATAAAGTCACCGTTACTAAAGGGCTATTAAATTCTTTTGCCCACCTCTTAATAAACCAAGCAGAGATGAGGATTTTTTACAAATTTGATTAATATGCTCATTAAAAGTTAATTTAACATCAAAATGTATACCTAGGTCTTTGACTAAATCGACACGACAAATTTTCTTATCTTTTAATTCATAATCAAATTCCACAATATTTTTCCTCCTGGTGAAAATCATAGTTTGGCATTTATCAGGATTAAGATGTAAGTTATTTTTAGAACACCAAACCTCAAAGGATTTCTAGTCAGACTGAAGTGGAATAGTATCACCAACCCCCTTCACGTTCCTGTAAATTTTCATATCATCTGCATATATTACCAGATGCGAGTTTTTAATGACATGTGTAACATCATTAATGCTAAAACGAACAGGAGCGGCCCCAGGTGGCTTCCTTGTGGAACACCTGATGCCGCGCTGAATGGGGTGGAAAACACCCTCCGAAATCTTATTTGATATGAGCGATCAGATAAATAAGATTCAATCCAGCTGAAAAAACTTAAAGGAAATCCAAGCTTCTTTAATTTAAACAAAATCAAATTGTGTGGTAATTTGTTAAATGCTTTACTGAAGTCAGTGTAGATGCAGTCAACTTGCCCACCAGAATCAAAAGAGCTTAATGCAAAGGAAGTAAAATCAAGGAGGTTAGAAATTGTAGATCTGCCATTAACAAAACCATGCTGACGAGTTGTTATGACTTCACCACAGCACACCTTAACCTGATCGTACACAATGCGTTCAAAAATTTTCGGTATCGATGATAACTTCGCCACGGGCCTGTAGTTTGAAATATCATTTTTACACCCTTTCTTGAAAATGGGGCTTATATATGAATTTTTCCAAAATTTAGGAAAATAGCCATCTCTAATTGATTTATTAAATAAGAAACTGAGGGGTTGACTCAGCACAGAGCTACAGTTAACTAGTACTGTCGCAGGAATACCATCAGGTCCGGAACTGAAGTCATCATCAACAGATGAGATATATTTCTCTATGAGTTCAGGTGAGGAAGATATCCCATTAAACGAAACTAAAGGGTCGTTATCCATATATTCAAAATAGTTGATCTCAGGGCAAAATAATTCCGTAGAAAAGGATTCTTTAAACAAATTAGCAAACAACCCAGCTATAATTTGTGGGTCGCTAGTGAGCCCATCAACTGTTTTGAATTCAGATGGAAACCCGTCAGACTTTTTTTTTGTATTAATAAAACCCCAAAAATGCTTGGGGTCATGAAGAATATTCAGCTTTATTCCATTCAAATATTCAGAATAAACTAAAGCCGACTTATCCTTAAATTCATGGAAAAGTCGCTGGTAAGCAACTAAGTCATTTCGGTTCTGGTTACAAACGTATTTGTTCCACGCCCTATTACGGCCATTACGAATTTTTTTTAAATCCTTTGTGTACCAAGGGTACGAGGAATTATTAACGTACCTTTTTGTATATGGCACCGACAATGCTATGGCCGAAAAAATTTCACCATAGAAAAATTTAATGCACTCACCAAATGAATTACTCGTATTATTAAAAAAAATAATAAGGTCGTTTAATTTATTCCTTAAATTCTCATTCAACTTTAAAAAGTCAGCTTTTTTAAAATTGAATTCATAAATATTGATGGAAGAACATGCATTAATTAAATTTTCATTGTCAGATTGGTACACAATACTCAAAGGTGGATGATAGGAATCAACCGTAGAAAGAGCATGGATAGCATTTCTCACAACAACGTTACTACTATTTGCAGCCAAGACTAAGTCAAGTTGTCGTCCATGAGAATTAGTTATACAACTTACTTGTTGTAAACTTGAAAGTATTTCGTCAACAAAAATTTGTTGTTGTCGAGTTTTTGGACACGATGCATAAAAATATGTACCATCATCCGAAGGAGTCCATTTAAGGTCAGGCAGATTGAAATCACCTAACAATAAAATGTCGTCATTAGTGTCTAGTTCATTTATTATGTATTCTACGGACATCGAAAGACATTCGTAGACATCTGCGCTACTATTTGGAGGAACATAAGCGTTAAGAATATAAATATTGGAGTTACAATATGTAACTTAAACGCATAATAGTTCAATATTAGATGCGCAGGCAATTTCGATTAATGAACTAGTTAAATGATTTTTTATGGCTATTAAGACGCCTCCACCAACAGAAGAAATGTCTTCCAAGTGTCTGTCTCTTCTAAAAACATTGAAACTATTGTCAAAAAGTTCCAAATTAAGAAAAGTGTTATTTAACCAAGTTTCGGTAAAAACGATAATATCCTCAGAAAAATTCTGAGTGGCTAAAAAGATGTCATGCGTCTTAGAACGCAAACCCCTTACATTTTGATAGTAAAGGGATAGCCGCTTCAGTTTTTTGAATTGGAACGGACAGTCTTATTATTTTTTTTCGACTTAAATTCTGAAATAAAGATATTATCCACCCATGCATTAGAATTTAGAATGACAGAAACATGAGAAGATGCCACTGTAATTTTAAAAGATGCATGAGTTGGTTTATTACCGATTTTCCTGCAAGAAACGAAGGCGTCGGCAGGAATAATTTGGTTTTGTCTAATATAGTTTATAACATTGTCAGTGGTAGTGTTAGCATTAAGACGTGAAATGAAAATCGATTTCAACCTTGGCAATGCTTGCAAGGAGACAGGTGTCACAGAACCACCAATCGTAACAACACCTTGCGGATTAGGAATAACAGAAATGGATAGAGGAGTATCGATAGTGGTGGAAAGGGGTGGAGGGTTATTTATAGCAGCAGTAGCGGGAAAGTTGGAAGTAGACGGAGAGGTATTTAGAGGGGGATCTAAGGCAGTTACTTCACGATTAACAGCTGTGTCACTCGCCCCCCCCCCCACACTACCCAAGTTAACATTTGACTTACGATTCTTATTTATCTTTCGTTTAAGTTTTCTTTTCTTCTTCAGGGAAATAGCATGCTTGGGTAGAGAAGAGATCGAAGGAGTAGAAGAAAAAACCATAGCAGCCTCAGTAATAGTTTTATTTTGAAGCGAACCAACATCGGGTGAGACAGCGTCATTAGGGCTTTTTTCAATTTGGGGAGTTATGTCTAAATAATTATTTAGAATATCTCTGAAATTAATATTCAAATTGTTAAGATTTTACCCAAATTGTTTAATTTTGTCGAAAAAGACCGACGGGGACAGGGCCCTTCACGATGGACAGTACCAATGCAGGCCCGAACTATTAGAGGATAATAAATCAGTAATAGTGTTAGTTAGGCCTGCACAAGAGGCATGAAAGACCTGTTCACAGGGACCTGAACAGGAAAACATGGCATTAAATATATTTTGACTTTTACATTGATCTCTTAAAGAGCAAGCTAACAAGTTTTCAGACGAAAAATAATCCATCATGAAAAAAAGAAAAGACTAAGTAAGATATAATGAAAAAATATTATTTTTATATTGACCTAAAATATTTTTAAAACCGCTTACAACGGGTTAATATTGTGAAAAATATACCCGTTGAATAGCAACAACAACAACCTATTGAGATTAAGGTAAAGCAATGTAAGCGGACAAAGCAAGAAAGGGAATGAAAAAAACAAAACTGATCACTGCTTTACACTGCTTGTACAAAGAAATGTACTCACGTACGTATGTATGTTTACATTAAAGAATAAATTGAAGTATGCAAATACAAAATTATATCAAAAAATCAAATTTCTACCAACACCAATTAATTCACAGTAACAATTATGTATGTAAATAAAATAAAAATTATTATTATTCCAAATGAATTAAACAGAAAGAAAATATACGTATTAAAATACAACACAAAAACACAACCGACACTGACAAAGAGACGAGATCAAGAGAAGAATTTAGAAGATTCCTCTGATTTTGTAGCAATACCGTAGTTAGCAACCCGTAGTTAGTTCACTAGGAAGTCTAGAACACTCCATAAAGTGTTTCGCACGGCTTCACTGGACTCCAAAAGTTCAGTCCAGTGTGTCAATGTTAGAATCGAATACAGCGAAACAGCCAGCAATAACGATCGAACTACTGTATAATGAAATTTCTACAATAAAAAATATGCATGTAAACACACTCTCTTTAATCACATCTCTGCAAGAAGAGAAAAGAGTTTTGATTGAAAAGGTCGATTACCTCCAAAAAGAAGTGAACTTGCTTCAGCAGCATAGAAATGAGAAAATTATTGAAATTGTTGGAGTCCCTAATGTAAATCAGAGCAATGCGTTAGATTGCGCGCAAAAAGTGTTTTCTGCAGGGCTTAACATGAACATTTCTAAAGAGCAAATTGACGATTGTTTCGTGAAGAAGATTCCCATTAGCAGCGGTTCCGCATCATTGGCTGTTACCCACAATATCCTATGTGTTAAATTTGTATCCCACATTACCAAAAGACTAGTTTTAAAAGAAAAGTTTAAAAACAGAAAAAATCTTAATACTAAGCTTTTTGATGGTGCCCATAAAGTATCCCTTATCTATATCAATGATAGCCAGCCTAGTGAAAAAAGAAAAACTTTTAAAGCGTGTCAAAAATTAAAGAAGGACAAAAACTACAAGTACCTTTGGATTAGTAATGGAAAAATATTAATGCGCAAAACGGAGAATGAGGATAGTTTGGCAATCAATTCACGTGAGGATTTAAATAAAATAATTTAATATTTTATCTATATCAACTTATAAATAATGAAAAATAATAATTTTGATCCTCTTGTGTATCTTGAAAACTAATCTCACGCGCGCTGTAATAATGTTAATTTTGATACCATTTCTTCCCAACAAAAAAACTTGTATTTAGTTCACCAAAATATGAGAAGTTTGCGAAAAAATTTTGATAGCTTAATTTTAAATGTAAACTCTTTCAAAAATAAGCCCGATTTAATATTTATATCAGAAACATGGATCTTTGATGAAGAATTGACTCTTTATGATATACACCCATCCCTCGATTTACGCGGTACTTCTTTTGCGCGGTTTTAAAATAACGCGGTTTCTAAATTTTATTTGGCAAAATTTTTTTTTCAGCTAAAAACACGTATAAGACATTTTTTTCAGTTAAAAACACGTGGACATAAATAATATGCCGAAGTTTCGTATATACATATGTAGTAAACAACATGGTGTAAAGACAAAGGTGGAGTCATGGTGTAATAACAAAGGTGGAGTAATTATGACACTTCTCATAATTTTCTGGATATTGGCCAGTAATAGACTCACATTGACATTTATCATCAATTCGACTTTATTGTGTTTCGTTTATTTTTGACATATAGTTGTTTTTCATTATTGGTCTCGTTTAGCAACTCCTACATTTTTGAAGTGTTTGAAGCAACTTTTTACTAAGTGGTATTTGTGTTAGGTTTTTCAGAATTCTATTGCGAATAAATAATTATGCTAAATCGTGCATCCGGTTTCAATCTGACACTAATAAGTCTTTTCTAATATTGAATAACAAAAACAGATACCAAATTTGTCACAATTAAAGTATTTTGCGCAACATTAGCAGCTTATCGTTCAGAAAGTTTTCTAGAACTTTATGCTTAAGCTCTGCAATTTATCAAAGCGCTTATCTTTGTTGAAGGGGCAATTGAAATGTTATAATGTCAAAGTTAAAGCAAGTAAGCGAATACTCTCACGCTCTTAAAATGGCTTCAGCACTTATGGATCTCCTTAATTACTTCACCTTTATTATTACACCATGGTCAACATAATATTTTTTGGAAATATTTTGGTTTTACTTTCATGTTACTTTTTTATTTAATTTTCTTACTTTTTATAATTAATACTTTGGATATGTGATTGAATTTAAAAAATAAAAATTAATTCCATAAAATCTAATTATTTTATTTAATTATTATTTTTTATATAATCTCCAATTTTTCATTAGGTAGGTACGGTACATATGTACATTATGGGTTCAGTTTACGCGGATTTTTTACCAATTATGCTATTTTCTTTGAGTTCTATCGCTCGATTTACGCGATTTTTAAATTCTGAAAACCAATCCACTCAATTTGTATGGACTTCTTGTCTCGATTTACGCGGTTTTGAATTACGCGGTTTTTTCAAAAACCTATCTACCGCGTAAATCGAGGGATGGGTGTACCTGGATACAAGCTTTTTGCTAACTGCAATAATAATTATGCTTCTGGAGGTGTGGGAGTTTTTGAGCAAATGATTTCGACTGTGCTTGTGAGCCTATTGAATTGAACAGCGCGGACGTGCTAAAAATTAAATGCTTAATAGGAAATATAAAATTTACCTTTTTTTTATATATAGGTTCCATGCCTCAACCAATGAAGCTTTTTTAAATAAGTTATCATTGCTTTTGACTGAAGATACTTCGGATAACTTAGTATTGCTTGGGGATTTAAATATAAACATACTTTCTGAATCCGATTTTGTTGATAAATACTCTACGCTTCTTTCTTCTGTTGGGATAGAATCATGCATTAATCTACCTACAAGAATTACTCCTACTTCTGAAACGTGCATTGACCACATCTTTGTGCGTTTAGGACGAACTGGTAATATTTCCTTGTGCAGTGCATGACTTCTCTCTGATTCCAACATATCACTAAGCCGAAAAATAAGCCTTGAACCACTGCCTTGCTTACGAATTTTGGGAAAATGTTTATAGTGAAATTGATCCTTCTAAAGCCTTTACCTTTTTTCGAAATATCCTTAATGACCATGTCATTGCTTGCTCTAAAAACATTAAAAGTAAAAGGTCTAAATTTAAAAGGCTAAGACCTTGGATTTCGTTAGATCTAGTGAGGAAAATTCATCACAAAATCAAATTATTTAAAAAAAATGCTAAGCACTCAGGCAATATTATTAGATTAGCTCATCGATTCTTAAACTGTGGTCCGCGGACCCCTGGAGGTCCGCGAAGCCATTCCAGGGGTCCGCGAAACAATTTTGATATCAATAATTTTACATCATCAAACTTTTCGCTTTATTTAAATAACTCATTTATTAAAAATTCTACAATGACATGGCTTTTTGAATGATTGCACATATTTTAAAAAAAAAAACTCTGCATTTACTTTTGTTCAAACAGTTAGATGCCCACTCCACTCTTCCCACTGTTTGACAACATCATCAATTTTTGTAAATTTTAATTTGAGCCTACAAGGTGCAGCTTCAAATAAATTTAAAGTTGAAGTTAAGAGCTAAACACAGTTGGGACGTGCGATATCGTCCATATTTTTCTTATACGTTAATAGTGCGTACAAAATTGACACTAGAAAATTTATCGCAGAGAAATAGAACAACATTTTCTTCTTCTTCTTTTCCCTGTTCTGATTCTGGCAACGACTGGACTCGACTTTAGTATTGCTAAGCAATTATCGATATTAGAGCAAGATATACTCGTGGCTATCCCTTGCTATTGAAACTAAAGTTCAATAAAATTGAACTAACTAACTTTTAGTTACTCCTAAAATCCGATTACTCTGCACTTGCAAATAAGGGCATCCAAAACTTGATGCCGTTTTGTACGAAGTAAGGAGTGCATTGAAAAATAAATATATCTCAATAACCACAGATACAATTTTCAAAAAGATTATATTTTTTTAATGCAAATTTAATTCAAATGCAGAAAATAATATTAAAAAAAAAAATATTAATTTTGAAGCGTAAAATTTTTTACTTTCTCTGGGACACCTCTTATTAGTGCTTTGATGGTATTTTTTTGGAGTTTTTGGCCTGACGCACACCACTTGCGTCTAAAATGAGTTGTGTCCTTACATGTCCCTTTTGTTGCCTTTAATTGCCTCTTCACTAGAACCTAATATCTCTCGATTGGCAGGAGTTGGTGGATTGGGTGGGTTCGCTTCTCTAGGAACAATAGTAATGTTATTTTACTGGTACCACTCAAGAGCCGCTTTACTGTAGCATTCCATGATGAAGATTTCGATGTTCATTGTGCCTCTGGTCACGAAATTTTGGCTTCTTTTACCACAACTGTAAATTGCTCACCAAATAAGAAATTTTCTGGGAAATTTTTTATTTATTTTGTGTTTTAAATTTTTTGGGACATGTCCACTAGCGTTGGCAAAATAAAATTCTTGGTCAGGAAACTGAAAAATGTCGGAAAGGACGAACGTTTCGACATCCATAACGCCACATTCGAATTTGGACACAAAATCTTTTCTCAGTTTTTGAGCTCGTATTATTGCTTCGAAATTGTTTTCAGCATTCCGATCTGGCACTTTCTGAACTTTGTAGGTCTTCAGCCTAGCCTCCCCTTTCCTTTTTTCGCACAAATGATACAGAGAAATCTGCTAGCTGAGCGATTTTTTTTCCTGAAAGGATTGAAGTTTTCTTCAGCATGGTTACGACCTTCTTTGAGTTATTACGGTCACCACAACCTTTTTTTCAGAGCGTTTCCTGCTTTTTATTCATGCTAACGTCTGTTTTAAAAATTTTCATTACCCAAGATACCGAATTTATGTTAACTTTAGCATGCCTTGCAATCCTCTTGAAAGTATATTGCAGCTTATTTAAAAAAAATTTTAATTTTTTTTCACGCATTTCTATTTTGCTGCTCATGTCTTCGCAAAGTGATATGAAATAGTATTTGACATAATTTTCTAAGCTAACCTGATCAAAATAATTTATTTTTTTTTTTATGAAAGAAGTTATAAGCAAAAACGTTTGCACATATTTCTTATGACGCACTCCTTATTTGTGTGAAAAGGCTTTTTGGTACTATTATATAACATCAAATTTTAGAAACCAGCTTAATGTAGAAGCAGACCTGAGAATAAAACTTCCGAATATAGAGCCCGACATTGTGGATTTGGTTTCAAGAAAACAACATCATTCCATCTCATTAAGTAAAAACTTTTACAGAAGAAAATATAACAAATTTCGCTTATAAAATGACCAATAATCACCAAAAAAATAATTTTCATTTTGAGCTTTATTATTATTATTATATTATTTATTAAAAAAGATATAAAAAAAAACAAATTATTTTCTAGGCTTTACTTTGACCAAGAAATATTTGTCTGAGTTTAATGTACATATTTTGACTTGGAACTCTTTTAATTCTTTTACATTGCCTCAATTTTTATTCATTTTGTATTTTTATTACATGAAAATCCTAATAAAAAATTTTTGCCTCTATAAATGCGCACGATTGGTTAAAATGCAGAGAGATATATGGTATAAGTATCAATATTTATTCTAAAGTAGTGTCTGCATGCTTTTGAACTTCTGGATCTTCAAAAACTGGACATACATAACATGCATAGTGTTGAAAAGACCTTTAAAATAAGACCGGAAAAATTAAAGCAAAATAAAAATTCTTTGTTCCTTAACCTCATCAAATAACCGGACATTTTATGTCTGGTTGAGTTTGACATCGGTTGGCAAGCCTGAGTGTCTTTGTCATTATTGAGTCAGAAATTAAGCTTAGAACGACGTCAAATGTCTAGAGTTGGGAAGGCGTCCGCACAAAGAAATTTAACTCGATAAGGGGTCCGCGGACTACATAAGTTTAAGAACCCCTGGATTAGCTCAATACTAAAAACTTTGTAAAGAAATTGCTTTTGAAGCTACTCAAAGTAAAATTAGTTACTACGAAAATGAGTTACGTATGATGAGTAGGTGAATTTACGTTAAGTGAGTAGGTGATTTAAAAAAGGAATGGCATCTTGTTAATAATATCTTAAATAGAACTTGCTCAAAGCATGAAATTGGCAAAATAACTGTTAATGGTGCGAATATTTCTGACAATTTTTTGCATTGATAGGAAGTGATGTTGTTTCGGATAATGGCCTTAATGACCTTTCATGTAATTGCTTAGACAAAGAGGAATATTCATCTGCAAGCTTTTTCTTTGAGCCTATCTCATCATTAGAGATGTATAGAATAATTAAATCATTAAAAAATTCTAACTCGTGTACTGACGACAGTTTTTCCAGTTCTATTTTGAAACAAATTATTTTCAATATTGCCGATGTTCTCTGTGAGCTTGCTAATAAAAGTATTCATGTGGGTATTTTTCTGGATGTGTTGAAAGATGCTATAATTATTCCTGTATTTAAAAAAGGGGACAAAACTTTACTTAATAACTACCGGCCTATCTCCTTGCTTTCCTTTTTTTCTAAGATCTATGAAAAAGCCGTCAAAACGAGGATGCTAAATTTTTTAAATAAAACAAAATTCCTCAGCAAATGCCAATATATCTTCCGAGAAGGCATGTCGACTGAAGATGCCCTCATTGACTTCTGTAATGGCATATATACTGGTCTGAATCAAAATAAAGTTTCCCCAGCTCTCTTTGTGGACATCACAAAAGCATTTGATACAGTTGATCATAAAATACTTTTGGACAAACTGTACAAATGTGGCTTCCGAGGTTCAATTCATAATTGGTTTAATTCGTACTTGTCTAATAGAAGACAAAGAGTCAAATTGGATAATCAGTTTAGTAATTTTCTAAATGTTAATAACGGTGTTCCACAAGGTTCTGTACTCGGTCCCGTTTTATTCCTTATCTTCATTAACTCAATTTTCTCCCTTAAATTTTCTAGTAGAGTCATTGCCTTTGCTGACGACATGGCCTGCATCTACACAGTGATTCATTGCAAAAATTAACTGTAGTAATCAACATTGATCTAAGCACTTTAAGGCAGTGGTTTTCAGTACATAAGCTTGTCCTAAGTGATAAGACAAAGTTGATAATCTTTAATATCTCAGGTAATGAACGAAACTATGATAGTTTCACTTTTCTCTGTGCAGGGTGCGAGAATTATATTGTCCTAGCGACATATGTAGCTCTTCCGTTGCGGCTCAAACTTATTTTGTGGAGAAGTTGTGCTCTGTAAACTGCTTTCCCTTAGAATGGGTAAAATCTTTTAAGTATTTAGGTCTGTAACTTGATTGGAAAAAGAGCTGGTATGATCACACTAACTCCTTGAAAAAATATTTGATGGCTGTAAACAGGCAACTTTATCATCTAAGAAAAATATGTAACCGAAATTTGTTAATTTGTAGTTTTGCTAGGAAGTCTGGAACACTCCCTCTAGTGTTCCGCACGGCTTCACTGGTCACCAAAAGTGTCCAGTGTGTAGTGTATTTTCACCGACGTTTCATATAGTGTCAACGGTGAGGTACGGTAGTTTTACTAGGAAGTCTGGAATACTTCATATAGAAAGAATAATAAGATTTAATTTATATACTGAAATTAATAATCAATAAAAACAAATATTTTGTAACTAAAAGTTTTTGGTTGTCTTTTAGTCTGACCCTGGACACCACTGAGCTTACCTCAGCCTTAGACCACAAACAACCGTTACAAATTTTTTTTGTGATATTATGAAGAAATCGACGAAAGGCCGATCCGTTCTCAGCGACAAACTGTAAGAAAAATATCCATTTTTGGAAAGCGCTAAAGGTAATAGCGATGTGTTTTGTGAAAAGTGCAATGGAAATTTTTCAATAGCATCCGCATTTATCAAAAGTCAACAAAGAGTTGGGGTATGTGAAAAATTATTGTTCGGTGACGAAAATCAAGTGCTGGATAAACGAAAACGTTTCGATTTCGAAAGGATGGGTTGAAATTTTTACTCATTTGGAAACTGAGAACTGCGATTACAAAAAAATGGCAGCAATAGTGGAATATGTTATTTATTTACCCGGCTCGATCGCCTATGTGGAACGTGTATTCGCTTCCTTGATCAAGACGTGGACAGTTGAAAAATCTCAGTTAAAAGTAGAAACTTTAAAAGCCATTTGAGATCAATTTAATCATATCGTGCATTGATTTCTACAATTGGATAAAAAAAACCGGAAATGCTGCGAAAAATCAAAGCGAAAACAAGTATTTTGTAGAAACTGAAAGAATCGAAAATGAATCAGACGAGGAATACATGGACGAAGACTCTGAATAAATTTGAGTACCAAAATATTTATTCCCATACAACAATTACTATCTAATCTCCTACAAAAAGAAAAACAAAATTTATCCTGTAAATAGATTGTAAATAAATTGGAGCATAATAGAGTGGTATGGTGATTTTAAAACATAAAATAAACATTTATTTCTTAACTATAATATATGGTGGCGTCTTCAACAAAATCAATAAAAAACATCTGGGAACAGAAAAATAATGCGAGAATAGTTATGTATATATGTATATCAGAGAACGCCACGAGTGCCTATTTTTGTGACTCTAAGTATACTCACCTTAAAAGCGATTGCGGTGTAATCACAACCGCATACTTTTTTGTATAAGCAGTCTATATACCCATAAAGATTTTTGTATTGCTATGACTGAATTACTTTTAAACTCAAGTGAGATGTATGCGGTTTCTGCTTTACTTTTCATCACACACTCTTTTTGTCATTTTCGGCAGACGTATTCATACTTCGCGCGAACAACAAAAATAATGCATGTACAAGAAATTATCAGAATACATTGTCGAAAGCAATGTAATGATTAGCGAAGCAAAGATCAAGTACCGAAAACACCGCATATGCAGATAGCCGATCACTTCGTTGTTTTTTCTTGTTTGTGCGTAGAAGCTTGCTGCTCATAACTAACGGTAAATCTTTTCTGATGAATTTTGCTATTTATTGATACAGTGAACACCCTATATAGTGAATCAAGTAAAATAGTGAACAACAACATTTTTACTTTTACGCGAAAAAGCGGTCCAAAAATCAATTTCTGAATGCAAGAAGCAACATCTATTCGCGAATTCTTTCAATAAACATATTAGCACGAGAGGCAGCGTTGAATTTTGCGAAGCAGTTTCCTCCCGCTTAATTTTTTTTGCAAATGATAGTTTATGTATAGCTGATGATCGATATAAGCGTCAGCCAGCAGACTAGTGGTGGGCCTAGTTGTGAGAGGCCGACAAAAAAAGTTTTGCGCAATAACTCGAAAAGTAATCTAATGAACGGTTTTTCAAATTGGAATTTTCCATTGATGTTTCAAAATTAGGAACGCTAAACATGTTCACTTTTTCAAATAACGAACATTGTTTAATTCAACAATAGCTGTTGAACTGAAATAACTTCTTATTACTAGTAAAGTTGATCGCAAGTCAATATAGCATTCCAAAATCTAACTTAACTTTTATACGAGTAAATGTATGCGTTAATAAAAGCCGGTTTCGACAATAAAATACACTTCAATATAACGAATTTTACGATATTGCGACTGACCCGTGCATTAATTAGTTCGTTATATTGGACGTCTACTGTATTTTGTTTTCTTTGCGCTTGACATCTTTCATAGGCAAAAGTTCACCGCAAGCCGAACTTGAGTGTAAGTATTTCGGCCACCGCGATTTAAGTGATCGTGCAGAGCACATATAAAACCAAAATATGCAAAAAAAAAGATTACCCAAGTGTCAATGTGTCGCAAAAATTTGGTGGTGGTTTTTACTCTCTCAAACTATTTGCAGTCGCTCTCTGCATGAGTATAAAAGTGAGTAAAGACAAGAGCGAAAGGTATTGGCGTAATCGCATTAAGATAGGTACAAAAGAGACATGGGTGCAAACAACACCGCATCATATTTTTGCGTTGTTTTTGGATATTTGGATATGAAAAATACCAAGTATGTATGGAGTATACTTATGGTTGCGGTGCACCGCTACAGTTCTCTGATGTATATGTATATAAAGTTTAATATAATAATATAACTACATAACAATAAAAAAAAATAAAAAAAAAGTAAAAAAAATAAAAAAAAGAAAAAAAAAAAGTTTAAAAAAAAGTAAAAAAAAATGCATGAACCGGGGCGCGAACCAGCAACCCCCCGGTTTATACGCTAACTCACTCCACACTATGCCACGCTGCCACTTGATAAAATGTTAATTTTTTTTGTATAAGACATCTAGGGGAAAACTTTACACACGATTTTCTCGCTTTTCCTTGAGCATTGTGAAAAACGGTGAAAATGTTTTTTCTTATTTCAGGTGAACTACCATCTGGAACAATTTTATCCAAATCGGAGATGTCGCAACCTGGTCTCCTTGTAAATAATAAATATTTACTAAAAGTATTAAAATTTACTTCTTTTATTTAATTTCTGCACCCATTTAATATAGTAATATATAAACATTTTTTATATAATTATAAAAAATCCGCATTAGCGGATGTTAACCTACAAAAATCCGCATCCGAGTCCGCGGATGTGAAAAAATCTGCATGCGCAACATCCCTGCTGTAAATAACCGAAAAGAAGATGGCGCCTCCTTCTCACCTTCCGTTCGCCTCGCCCGATCACACTTTTCGTAACTCATTTCGTAACGCATTCATCCGGGGGGTAAGGTAACGGGAGGATTCCCTCGGGGCCGCTGTTCTTCGAAGGGGCCCGTAAACATTCACGCCCTTTGCATTTTTTCGTAATATGTATATAACAAACAAAACATGTAGTACAGATAAGCACTTCAATTGTGCTTGTGTCTGCATTTTTAATTTATGTCGTTGGCTCAGTCTCGTCGGTTTATTTCTACCTATTTTTCACCGTATATACAGTGAGCGAAAAGATTTTCATGTCTTCGAATTAAGAAAGAATATCCCGCACTGTCATACTGTCAAGTTTACAAATTAAACCAATTTTCAAAATATTATGTTATATATTATATTATATTAATTAAATAAGCTATGTTTTTTTTGACGCGGTTACCCGCTAAAAAAAAATTTGTATGAGAAATTAGTCGGCAATATAAATTTCAAGTCACAGCTTATTTTATGCAGATATGTTTAAACTGTAAAAATATTGTCAAAACTAATGATTTTGTCATTTTTAATTTTCAGTGTGGTAGCCTTTTTGGTCGACTACGGCTTAAAGGCGGATTGGTATCGAAGGTAAAAATTTTTAATGGTATCTGGCGGAATATTACGCCACTCAAATTTAAGTGTCTCTCTTTGGTCGTTTTTGGTTGAAATATTGCGTGTTCCGAATTTTTTTCCCAAAATCTACTATAAATTTACAACCACACTAAGGCCTGTTGACTATGCTGGCGATGCCATCAAATCCTGGCACTCGTATATTTACCAGGATTGAACTACGCCCGCTTTGTGATAACCGGAAATTTGTCTATATGAACAGATTTTCGGCACTTTCCAAAAAAATGTCCTTGAAAATGTGAAGACACATATCCATACTCATGATATTTCCTATAAAATCCAAATTAGCGATACCAGCAGCTGACATGAAAGCCCGATACACCACTAAAATATTTACTATTTTAAAAGTAACATTTTACGTAAGATTGTCACCACCACACTTCTTCTATTAGAAAAAATTAAATAGAAATTTGGTTTTAAGTTTTCAAAGACTCTTGCAGGGGCGTGGCGCAGCCCTAAACTTTTATTTTCATAAGGTCATATCTCGCAAACCATTCAAGATATTGCATTAAAATTTGAAAGACAGATGCAGATCATAAATATCTTAAATTTTTCCAAAAGTGGGCGGAATAAAAAAGTGGGCGTGGCACTTTTTAGTGATTGAAAGTTTTTATTCAATATTACTCGAAAACGGCACTGACGATATTAATAAAAATTTTAAAGATAGTACCACTGAAGGCAGTCATCATAACAAGCCATATCACTATACTGCCAAAATTTGTTAAAGGGCGTGGCACAGCCCACAATATTTATAAACGTTATACTTAATAAGAGAATTAACAAGGCAGTCGCTCTGGTGGATATACTTGCTATAAGGTATCTCAAGACCCAAAATCGGTGCAATAATATCAGTGGGCGTGGCACCTCCCATACAAGCAAAATCCGTTAAATGTAATATTTAGTGTGCTGTGGTAGCAATATTTTTTAAATTTGGTACAGAGCGGGCGGTAGCTATAAGCTTTGAAATTATATGAATTTTGACAGGATTGCATAAGTGTGCATGGCACCACCCATACAAGCAAAAAAATTTGATGTTATATTAGGTGTGCTATATGAGTGATCTTAATAAAATTGGGTACAGAGATGTCGATTACTATAATTTTTCGAAGTTAAATGGATTTCGACGGGATTTTGTTAGTGGGCGTGGCACCTCCCATACATACGAAAATCGTTAAATGTTATATTTACTATGCGAGTAATTTTTTTTTTGGTTTTTTGTTCCAATAGATGGAGGAAGCTTGAAAAATAGTTACTACTCATCGAGGCGGTTCACCCCGAGTCACATTTGGTATTCAATCTCATTCAACTTCTTTCAACAAATTGCATGTTTTTTCGATTTTTTCAACCTCAAAACGAAAAACCGAATAGTGGTCGTTCTCCTGGTAATGTAATATTTAAATCCCACCGTACAAAAAAAAAAGAAATATTCAAAATTGTCTTCTTTTAGGTATGTACTCATCAGTAATTATTTATTTATTTTAGCCTACAAGTAAAAGTTTCTGCATGAGAACTTGTAACGAACAATTATTGTTTGCAATCAATATGGTAAATGAAAAGTTATGAAGGAATGCATTAATAATTCTAGGTCGAACAAAAGTTTTATTTGTATTTGAAAGAACTAGTTACTGTTAATAAAAAGAACTAGCAAAAACAAGTAGAATAATAAAAATGATATTTTATAAAAGCAGCAAAACACGTATTACTATGCATAACAGTTTAAATTATTCCATCATACAGTTCAAAATATACAGCTCCAAATATGCTCGAATTTGAAAATCATCAAACAGAGAATGCAGTAAACTTCACACTACTGAATTCGGAACTAAACAATTTTGTAAAATCTATAGAAATAAATAAAAACAAATTTAAAACTCTGGACCTTCACTCACGGGAACGGGAAATTAATCAAATGCTTCGTTCGAAGCTTAAATCAAGCGATGACAACACAGTTGAAGAGCATGATCAGGTGCATTCTATATTTTTTTAAAGTTCTATTTCAATTCAATCATTCCACAAGAAAATCACTTATTTATTGTACTATTACACGGTTAGAAATTATGGATTTAAATTTAATACTTTTAGGCATACATATATGACTACACCAGAATTCTATTAAAATTTAATACTGCCTAAATATTAAAAGTAATTTTTAATACTTTTTTGTATTAAAATTTAATACTTGTTTTTATTAAGATTTAAAAACAAAAATTTTCATTTCGAATGGGATTCGATTAAAACTTAATATAAAATTTATTACAAAATTTTGTTATCTATTGAAAAGTATTAAAAATCGTTGTAATATTTCGCTTGTATTAAAATTTAATCCAAGACCTCTAACCGTATAAAGTTTTGAAAACTCCGGCAGAAAAACATCTACCAGATCCGATAAACCTGGTCAAACCATTTTCTTTAAGTGGCGTGATATAATCCCAACGGTCTTCTCTGGAGGTCACAATACCAAATTTTTCATTTGCGGTTGTGACACTCCACGAAGGGGATCATAATCCCAAAAAAGTTGAAGACATAACCCCATATTTTGCTTTGGGTTTATGACCTCATATGATGCGGTCATATCACCAAAACACCTAGTTTGCTAGTCGCAGTACTTTTACATAAGAGTAGGGGTAAGTAGGCGGCCTGCAGCAGCAGCTCAAGATTTAAAACTCCCAAAAATCCGACACCGGCTTCGCCGCGGAACAGTCAATAATATATCCAACACCTGTCTTGCTAGCCACAGTAATTTACATAACATTAAGGCTAAGTAAGGTATAGTATGTCCAACACCAGCTGCGCCAGCAACATTGCTTTTACATTAAAATTCCATCCACACATGATATCTGATGATTTCTTTAAATTTTCTGGTTTTAGACGTGCTCAGATATCGGAAATCTCAAACTGAGGGCACACATCAGAAACCACCGACTAGTTTAATTGAAAAATTAATTCCCCTTAAAGTTGTTAACATAAAATTATAAAATTTGGTACACATGCTAACAATTGATTGCACTTTCTATTCATGATAATAAAAAATTAATAATTTTATTTTCCCATTTGTTTATAACTTTTAAATAAAAAATCGATGATAACTTTGCCTTCCAAATACGAAAAACTAAAATTTGTATTTTTGGTATGAGCCTTGAATATTGAAGATTGAATATATGTATGTAAACAAATTAAGGGTGCTGTCACTCATTTCAATAAAAAACATTTTTTTGCACTAAAACTACTGAACTAGCTCTGTAAAAAACATATTAAATTTTACATTGTTCCAAAAACACAAATAAAGAAAAAACATTTTTATATCGAACGACCTGCGACAAAATCCCATGCGCGCCAAAAAATTCTAAGTCATTCAAAAAATGTTTCAAATTAAGAAAGTTGGTGGGTATCAAAGGGCTGATCCAGCCATGACCTTAACCAAGACCTTGACCTACATTTTCAATGTTATTTGAAGGTCAACTTTAGTTTTTCAAATGGAAACCCATATTTTTTACCTTGGATTCCGGAAGAGCACAAAATTCTAAGTACCGATAGGCATTCATGTTAGAGGTCAAAGTGACCTCTGAAGGTCATATCAAGGTCGAATTCCAGCGGTCCAGCCAATGATTACTAGCTTTTCTGCACCAAGCAGGAATTCGACCTTGAAATAACATTCAGGGGTCACTTTGACCTCTAACTTGACTTTTGAATAGCGTGACCAGATATTTTCCACCAAAACGCGGAGCAGGAAAAAGTTGATGAAACTTTTTTAAAAACTCGTTTGCGAGAAATTCTACACAGAAAAAAAAGATTCGCTCAAATCAAACAATTTCGGGTCTGATTTCAACGAATGTTGGGTATGATTTTCAGTCAGCGAATCAGTTTCGCTGATTTGATGATGATGATTTGTTGAAACTTAAAATAAATTAGTTGATTTCAAATCAACATTTGTTAATTTTCCTAAAGTTTTTGTTGAAACTTAGAATAATTCGTTGATTTCAAAAAAACATTTGTTGATTTTCCTTAAGTTTTTGTTGAAACTTAGAATAAATTCGCAAAAAAAATTTTTCTTTTTTGATTTTTTTTTTACTCTATTTCCTCCATTTCCTTATTTGTTGGTACCTATTGTCTGTCGTTTTTTTTAAAACTTCAGAGAAATTAACTTTTTTTACCTGTCACCCGATCAGAGAATTGAAACTGTGCTCTCAGCGCCATGCCACTGTTTAAAGATGCTCATCTTACCCAATTTAGCCACTGGCAGCATTTTTAAGACATACTAAAATAATGTCGTTAATCTGCGTAACAAGCATTGTCTAATCAGGGAAATTCTCGGTTTAAATCCCGGCGACGACATAATTTTTTTTTTTTTTTTAATTTGTTTATTTTTTAATTTAAAAGTATTTAAAAAACAAAAAAAAAAGTTTTTTAAACACCTTTGAATAAAAAAAAATAAACAAATAAAAAAAAATTATGTCGTCGCCGGGATTTGAACCGAAGCTTCCCTGATCAGACAATGGAAGTTAACGCTAACGCTAAAATATTTTTTTGTAAAATTAGACAATTTGAATTTGCAAAATCAAAGAACAAAGGGTTTTGATTTTGCAAATTTTTTCTTTGATTCAAAGAAATGAATTGTTGAATTCCACAAATTTTAGTCAACGAATTGCAATTCGTTGATTTTACCAATCTTGTTTTTTTCTGTGTATGTACTATAAAAAAAGGCCCTCACTTTGACATCCCGAAAACCAGATAATTTCCAATTATTTTTAAGGAAAATCAGATATTTACTATCTCCAATTGAAGAGCTGAGATGCAAAACCCGCCAAGTCAAAAAATATGTGATATCTAAATTGTAAAAACAAATTTTTCCCTTCACAAACTTTTGATTGCAATAATTTCTGATAAAATCTTTTTATCAAAACCCGCAAAGTCCACAATTCTAAAAATCAAAACCCGTTTAGTCCAATTTTTCATTAAAAAAGATTCGGCTTCATAAATACAAATAGTTTTATGTTATTTTAACATGGAAATTACATTGTGTTATTAAAATTTCAATCTATGTACATTAGGGCGGGTCGATTTTTTTTTTCAAAAAGGGTATGGCAGGAAAATATTCTAAGGGCAATTCTGAGCAACTTTGCCAAAGAAACTATGGGTCTGTAATCAATTTCGAGCCTCCGCATTTTTACAAATAGGTTTTGAACAGTACTTATATTGGATTTGTATGGCAACAACTACAAAGTATTTCATATTTAAAGCAAAAATTGTGGTAAATCGGCCATTTTGATATCGGTGGAAAGGTCTTGTGCCTCTTTTGTATTTACCATGTTATTTTAATTTTTTGTAAGAATAGTGGAGTGCTTAAGTCGAAAGATAATGGAAAACAATTATTTATTCAAAAATAAAAATCTATCATTGAAAAATCTGCCATTGAAAACGTGTAATTATCCCGTGAAAGTTTTGATCGTCAATTGTGATTTTTTCGTTTTTTCCAACTATGGAGCTATCGATAAGACCCATATCTTCCAGATGCAACCTGTTGCATATACCATCTCAAGATGTCCCTACCTTGGGCTTGCCAAGTGATTTAAATGGACTGAATTTCCCAAATAATAGTAATTTATAAAAGTATTATAGTTTTTTGAGTGAAAGTGCTAAAGCTGAAAGCAGAATATTTTCATACAAAAGTATTACACCACAAGTAGTAAAAAACTGAATTGAAATTTGGAAAAAATTAAATATCAAAATAATTAATGTTAGAAGTGTTGCTACAAAGTTAAACGCCTTGGTCGACTATTATCAGAAATAAACATCATTTTATGAAATATTTAACCTCTGAGGATCGGCCTCTAACTGGTCCAAAAATGCCTTCCTTCCTGTAATTGTTCCCATAAAAGTGCAATATACATATGTACGTAAGTACTGCTCAAAACCTATTTCTGAAAATGCGGAGGCTCGAAATTGATTTTAGACTCATAGTTTATTTGGCAAAGTTGCTCAGAATTGTCCGTAGAATATTGTCTTGCCATACCCTTTGATGACTTTTTAACGCCCGAAGAAATCGACCCGCCCTAATGTACATTTATTCAAACCAATTTTACTCTATCGGTAACAACGACAGCTTACTTGTCAGCAACATCTTTCGGATATTTTTGGTATTACTTTGAAGCATCTTCCTTTTATTTAATACACCTGTCCCCCGTTTTACACGCTACTCGTTTAACACGTTTCGATCTTACACGGTTTTTAAAATCAAAAATTCGACTACCAAAATTTTTTTTGATCTCTTTTTTATTAATTCATATTCACATATAACTAATATAATATTGCTCAAAATGAACATTTTGGCTTCGCACGCACTTATTTCAAGTCAGTTTAAATCAATTCTTTTGTGAATAATTATGATATGCATTTATTAACAAATAAAACACTTGTACCAGATCTAAAATAAAGACGATTTCTCTGATTTTCTGTATGCACAAATACATTATTAGGAACATACATATATTATTATCTTTTGCTGTAAATTATTATTATTTTTTTTAATTTTTGAAGAATAATTATAAATAATTATACTACAAAAGTTAAAAGACACTAGCAACATAGGCTATCGGTCCGATATAAAACTTAATCTTAATTTAAATAAAGTAATATCTTAATTTATAAATAGTTAAATTTGGTGCAAAAGTTGATTTTGGAAAAAGAAATTATAAATATCTAAAATATTTTTTGTACTAAATTCTTTAAGACAATCTGTTGGAACTGAATTTTTAAATATATTTATCCTAGAGAAAATTTTGGGCAAATATCAAGAATGTGATTAACAGATGTGGTATTACAATTACAAAACTGACAATTATATGCAGCCATACCCTTCAATAGTAATTTTACTATGTTTTAAGCGAAGTCTTGTAAATAATTTTATTTGGTTGACCGTGGCTGATGTTGGAATTATCGCTGTGATTCTATATGGGTTGACCCTGGTATAAGGATGTTGGTAAGAACTCCGAATTGTTGTTTCTCGTTGCTTGGTGAGATGGTTGATGGAAAGGTAAATGTCTTTTCTTTCATTGGTGAAGATATATATCGATGGAGATTTAGAAGCTTCCTTAGCAGCAGAATCACCAAACTCATTACCTTTTATACCACAGTGGCCTGGAATCCATAGTAATTTGATTTTTTGGGGTGTTGTATTAGATGATCTCTTATTTTGGAAACAATTGAATTGGTGTTGTAAGTATTTTGAATTGCTGTGATAGCAGAGTTACTATCAGTACAGATAACAAATTTTCCATTACTGGTTGCAGCAAATTGGATAGCAAAATGTATTGCAATCACCTCTGCGTTATATACAGATATATTAGGATAAAGAAGACCTTTTTTCAAAAGATTTCCGTCTTCCGTAACGACAGCAAAAGAAGTATTATTGATAGTTTTGGAACCGTCAGTGAAAATAAATTTCCAACTAAGGTTTTTCCATTTGGCGCTTTCTTCGAGAAAAAGTTTTTGATAAACTGCATTGCTGGCGCTTTGTTTCAAATATTTTAGAAGGCAGGTAATGATTGAAGAAGTACTGAAAATCCAAGGAGGAAATTTGCTGGTTTTTGCTAATATTTTTTTTAGTGGAATATTGATATTTTTTGTATAGTCAATAATATTGTATATCGTTGAAGGATGCTTCATCTTCTTTTTACGCCTTATTGTTGTTTTAATATCGTTGTGCAAATTTATGTTATTTGAGATAAACATTTTTGGAAATAGCCGAGAGGTACATTGGATCACGCGTTCTTCAATTTCAGGAAAGCCTGATTCAGCTAAAAGGTTTTTGATGGGTGTTGTTGGAAAAGCGCGGAGACTTCTACGAACAGCTGAATGATATGGCGCATATAATTGTTTAATTGTACTTTTTACACATTTTCCATAAATAGGCAAACCATAGTCAATAACAGATAATATTAAAGATCTAGTTATATTTAGAAGAGTTGAAATGTGAACATTACAATGTTTCGATGATAAATATTTAATTATATTAAGTCTTGTAACTAATGTTGCTTAAAGTTCATAGATGAGTCAAATATAATGCCAAGAATTTTTAAATGTTTAACATTTTCAATAAAATGATTGTTGTAGGATAAATTTAAATTTTGACAAATTTTCTTTTTACATATGTGAAGTGTATTACATTTTTCGTATGATATACATACTTGCACCTGATTGAAGTGCCCAATTAGAAATGTCTTTCAGAATATCAGAAAAAGTTTTTCCAACAACGTGTAAATCATTGGTTTTGGAAAATATTAAGACATCGTCTGCATAAATGCAGTGTTTAATTTTATGATTTGAAATAATATTGCTAATTTCATCGAAAGCAATTATAAAAAATATAACTGATATTGGCAAACCTTGTGGAATGCCGTTATATAAATGCTGATATTCTGAAAGATTGTTATTGAGCTTAATTCTAAATCTACGGTTGGTTAAAAAACTTTTAACAAAATTATAAATTTTTGAACGAACTTCCCATTTTTGTAGCTGGCGTAGAACGACATGAACACCGATTCTGTCAAATGCTTTTTCAAAGTCCAAGCTAAGTATTAAAACGTGCTTCTTGTTTGAAATAGCACTTGATATACATATAATGCTCGAGATGTAATAAAATGTCTAATGTTCCTTGGCCTTTTTTGAAAGCAACTTGATTGTTGCTAATATAATTATTTTTTAATGCAAACCATATTAGCCTATTGGCAATGATTTTTTCTAGAATTTTACATGGGAGTAGTGATATGGGCCGATAGCTGTTCAATTCGGTTTTTGGTTTATTTGGTTTTTCAATTGGAACAATATCGGCTTGTTTCCATATATGAGGGTAAGTGGTCTGGTTAAATATAGAATTATATAAAGCAACAATTCTGTGTTTCAAACAAAGAGGAATATTTTTATCATTGGATATGATATTCTATCAAATCCAGGGGTTTTTCCTTTAGATGTTTTTATTACATCTTCGAATACGCGAAAAGTGATTTTATCTTCAATTATTTTTGTGGAAGGTGAGAGAGGGTGGAAATTACTATACGGTTGATCTATAACATTTGATTTTTCTGTGATGAAATTTGTATGGAAATTGCAATCTTTTGAAAACGAAGACCAATTAGATAAAAAGTGATTCGAAATGTCTTTTGTAGGAAGAAGAGGTCCATTTGCAGAATTTATTATACAAATATTACTTCTTTTAAAGTTACCAGTTAGCAATTTAATATCTTGCCAAATCTTTTTGGGGTTAGAAATGGGGTTTGTATTACTAGTAAATTTTTCCAGGCAGACTCTTTTTGCAATTTTAGAGTGGTATCTAAAACAAGCATTTGCTTTTTTGTATATAGTCAAGTTGGTATATGTGCGATTTAATTTAAAAAATGCCCAGGCTTGTTGTTTATTAGCTCTTAATTTTTCTAGTTCTTTATTCCACCAGGGGACAGAAGGCTTAAAATACTTATTTTTAGTTTGTGGGATATGGTAATGGGCTGCACAACTAATTATTTTCTGGATTGAGGCAACCTCTTTATTAATATTTCATGAAGTCGGAAATTGAGTAGTGGCGTGTTCTCAAAAATTCTGGAATTCCATCCAGTTTGCTCTATTTGTAATAAACTTTGATAAATTTTTAATTTTTTCTTTGTTAATATTCGAATCGATTGTCGTTATTATTGGGAAATGGTCGCTTCTGTGTAGATTTTTCAAAATTTTCCATGTACATTTAGGAGCTTAATTAGCGGAACATAGTGTAAAATCTACATTGGTAAAAGTTTGGTGGGTGGAAAAATGAGTTGGTGAGCCCTCGTTGAGTATAATCAGATTGGAGGCAAACAATACATCTTCGATAATTTTTCCTCTTGGATTAGTAACCGAGGAGCCCCAGAGCGTACTCCAAGAGTTAAGATCACCTAACAAAATTACAGGCGTTGTAATATTTCTGAGAATCGAAAGAAATTCATTTGCATGAAATATCTGATCAGGTGGAATATACATTGAGATTAAAGATAATTTGAACCCGATGTTAATTTCTATTGCAATTGTAGAAACGTTTGAGATTATATTTAGGTTAAATGAGGTATTTCTTTTTTTATAAGCAAACAAATTCCCTGCTTTCATGAGGTATTATGATCAAGGTTGTGATAATAACCTTTGTAGGCTTTAGAAGGAATAGCGGTGTTTTTTGAAGGTATGTGAGTTTCTTGTAAACAGACAATTAAAGGATTGTATTCATTTAGGAGTAGTTGGAGCTCGTGATAATTATTCCAGTATCCTTTAATATTCCATTGTAGAATAGAAACCATTTAATTTGGATTAATGTTTATAATGTTTTGAAGAATTATTTGATAGCATATTAAAAATTATTTGTTGTAATTAAGTATACATGTATATAATTTAATGTAGAAGTCTTCATCAGATACCATTTCTGTGCCAAAAGGGTTTTTAAAAATGTTATTAGAATAATCATAATTAAGTTTAGAATTGTTATCATTATCAGTGAGATCAATAGGATGATTTGAAGTAGAATTGCGAAGCTGATGAAAAGATGAGATACGTTCGTGTGATGCGCTATTTTAGGAGGGATTAAGAGCGAATGGTGAAGATATGTTTGGTGTGTCGTCAGTAAGTAGAATTTTTGATTGCGTGGTGTTGAGCGTTGTGGTATTATTTATTGGGTTAGTGTGGTGATTTGAATGAGTGTAAGAGTTGGAAATTGTATTATTGACAGTAAGGTCAATAGATTGAGAGTGTTGTGAAGAGAGTGGGACTAGTTAGGTGGATGAGGGGGTTTCAACGACAGTTGTTTTAGAATTAAGTGGATGTTTTTTATGAATTTGTTGTTTTTTGTCAGGTTGCAAAATGATAGATGAAAAAGAAGGAGATGTTTCGGAAAAAGATGGAGATGTGTTTTTATGTATTTTTATTGCATCGCGCATTGTGCATTTCTTAGTTATTTTTATTTTTAATATTTCTCAGGAGAATGTGGCGCTAAACTACAGTTGTCACAGGCTGGAGCACGCTTACAAAATTTCGTTGTGTGTCCAAGTAATTGGCAGTTTTTGCAACGCATAGGAGTCGGCACATATTGTCTTACATGCACATTACGCCAGGCGATATCCAATTTTTCGGGGATGTGGAAAGACGAAAGTTAGTAATACAACTCCAGATGGCTGCAAATTTTCGTTCAATTTTTTTTTTAAACTTGAAGGCAGCAATTACTCCTTGAAAGCTTAGTTCTTTGACAATTTCTTCTTCTGTGACGTTGTTAAGAAAAGGAGCGTATGCAGTTCCTTTGTTATGGTTTAAACTTTCATGGTACTTAGCCTTCATCGCACAAATGCCATGTAATTCTTTTGAAGCAAGAAATTTTTCAGCAAATTTTGCGCCATTTACCAGCAATAGGAGATTGCCATCTCGCAATTCAGAAATTGTTTGGATTTCTTTTCTTATTATATGAATTGATCTATGAATAGCAAAACAAGAGTACTGAGCAAATTTTGGATTATTTTTTTGAATTGTTGGAAGTTGAGGAAAAAATTCAAAACTTTTTTGGAAATTATTTTTTTTCCTTTTTTTAGACTTGGAGACATCAGCTAGCAACGCGAACCGATTTTCCCCAAGATTTGGGGGCCCTGGGGGCATGATTCTTGTCTAGTGAAAGACAACCACAATCCGAAAATGGATAAGAGCGCGAGTAGGAAAACGAAAACACAAGAAAAAAAAAATCAAATTAAAAAAATTCAATGAAAAAAAAGAAAAATTTAAAAAATTGAAAAAAATTAAATTTGATTACGACAAATAAGTAAACGATACAGAGATAGATCCGTTCAATACGAGTGTTTTTCTTCAAAATTTGAATAAAATAGAACACGAAACTTTGTAAATTAACTTTATTTAAATTGATTTAGATAATATAAAATACGACGGTTTAAGGCGCGAGTAGTCATCCAGGGCTAGGTTAATTTAATTATGACGCACCAAAACTCGTACACGGGCATATTTAATAGAACCCTTCGGGCGATCAATGTTGCTCCTTTTCTGATTTGGTTACAATATGCAAACTATAAACATATAATCGATGACAAGTTGTATTAATGTAGTTGCCACCTGGACATTGCCGCCCACCTTGCAGGAGTGCAACATAATTCCAAAACTTTAGAACTTTCTGCAACATGATTCCAAATTTCCAGGATTGTCTGCTACTTCATTCCATATTTCCAGGATTGTCTGCTACTTCATTCCATATTTCCAGGATTGTCTGCTACTTCATTCATTATTTTCCTCGGAACATGAAAAGAAAAAGAACAGAATCAGAAATTTTGTTCATGAAGGAAGATTGCCTAGGTCAGATGAAAGCAGCATGATTCAATACAAGAACTTTATTTCAATTTAGGTACATAGAAGTGTTCAATTCAAAAAATTATCAATTCGTGTTCAGTAACTTCAGATGTTGATTCCTTAACATTAACTAGGGGTTAGATAATACTTAAAGTTTAAAGAATAATTTCAATATGGAAAAAAAATGAGTAGGTCAATATAAAAAAAAAAGTTTATTTTAGACGACATGGTGCAGATAGCACCCATCTAAACACTGAGCTCTGCGCAAATGGATGTCCTGGTTGTTGGATTATCCCTTGATGGTATATCTCTGAGCCGAGAACCAGGGATATAGGAGCACTTTGATAGAAGCGAGGATCAGCTAGAATCATATTTTTGAAAGAGTCTGCTACCTTCGGATCTGCTGATATAGATGGAGTGTTTGGATGATCATCTACGTTGATGCGTGCAACTACCCGTATCCGTACCAAAGGATCTGTTCGAGACAACACTGTAAAGGAGCTTGCATAATCGCCAAGTAATCTTGTTGTGGGAAGGCGATACTTTCCCACTACACTTTCATGGATCCAGCTATTTGTACACGGATTCAGTACTGCTCTTACAGTGTAGATTTTGTTTCCGTCCTTTATTTTGACAATGGCAGTGGGTTTACGTACTGATTCAGTGACAGTGAGAATTCTTTCTGCAGATTGGTATAGTTGATCATCTCGAGACTGAATTGTCAACATTCGGCTTGCGTGCAATAAAGTGTGGTGATCTTGACCGCAATATCGACATCTTGCTTCACTGTGACACGTACGTTTAGTGTGTGATAAGGCTAAGCAATTAGTGCATACCTTCCCTTGTAAAAGCAAGTCCCAGCGCTCCTCAACCGCAAACTTTGCAGTTATAAATGCAAGTTTTAATGAGATTTTTAACCTTAATTATCCAAAACTCTTGCCTAAGAAGACGGAGAACTAATTGATTACCCCCGTGGATTGATAAAATATGGGTAAATTCTACTAAAAGCCTAGCAAAAGTATGGGAAATGTATGGGATGCCGTTCATTATATGATGCAGACAGACGGCCATTGACTCTGATAACTTCATCTTTATCAATAAATGGATTTAAGGTTAAGATTGTACTTTTTTGTTCAATGGGTCTTTTTGCTAATAAGGCTTTATACTCTGCAGGAAAGTATAGCATTTGAGTTATCCTAATTAAGCATATTTTCGTAGATTTTATCTCGTCTGACGAGATAGCTCGGGATTTACAGTCGGTCCGCAAAGAACGCGATTTTAGGTGAGTGTGTTTAAAGAACCTAAAAATGTAGGAAACCACTCGGTAAGCTTTAGCTAATGATGAAAACTTTTCTAAAATATGGTCATTATAAGACGAGCTAGCAAAGTTAGCCTTGACGGATTTTATTTCTACAAGGGTTTCTAAGTTTTCTTTGGGTAAGCTCACAGGCCAAGAAGATTTTCCATTGGAAAGCCAAGAAGGGCCATGCCACCAAAGTTTATTTGATTTTAATTCTGAAGGGGATAGCCCCCGGGTTGCTAGATCGGCAGGATTTTCATGGGTATCTATATTATCACATCCCACTTTATGAATAATTTTTGAAACCCTATTGGCAAAAAAAGTGGACCAAGTACATGGTGGCTTGTTTAACCATGCCAAGACAATTGTAGAATATGTCCAGAAGAACTTCGTATATGATTCTACTTCCATTTGAGGAATTATTGAATCAAAAAGATTAGATAAAAGTTCAGCTCCACACAATTCTAATCTGGGTAGAGAAATGGTTTTTACTGGAGCAACTTTTGATTTGGCCACGAGTAAATGAGAAGAGATGATTTTATTTATATTTACAATGCGAACGTATATAGTAGCCGCATAGGCCTTTTCTGATGCGTCACAAAACGCATGAAATTCGATATTTGAACCATTTTCAAAATTTATCCATCTAGGGATTTTAATCAGATTAATAGCATTATAATTTGGCACAAATTTGTGCCAATTATGAAGAGTTAATGGCTTAAGTTGATCGTCCCAATCGGTTTTGTCTAACCAGACTTGTTGCATTATAATTTTTGCAATTATAACAACTGGAGCCAGCCAGCCTGCAGGATCGAAAAGTTTCGCAATTAGCGACAAAACTTCTCTTTTTGTATATGAAGCTCTGACTTCAAGAAGTTGCGCAGTGAAACAGAAGGAGTAAGCTTTTGCATTCCAAGAAACTTTTAACATTCTCGCAGTGCTTTTATCGTTGATTTCAAGAAATTCAACATCTAAGAGATGCTCTAAGGGTAAATTGTCCAGAAGCTCTTTAAATTTGGACGTCCATTTCCTAAGGAAAAATCCTGCGGAGCCAAGTGCTTCTATAAGTTGCTTTCTAGCTTCTTGCGCTGACGTTAAGTCATGTGCTCCTGCCAAAACATCATCTACATACATGTAGTGACGCAGAATGCCCGAAGCCAAAGGGTATGAATCTTTAACCTCTGCAGATAATTGCAAAAGCGTCCTAATTGCAAGATAAGGTGCACAGTTCACGCCAAAGGTAACAGTTTTTAGCTCGAATTCGTAAACTTCACTATCAGGTGGGATTTTCTCAATGTCTGCATTGAAAACATATTTGAAAAATCTCCACTTTAGAATTAGTGTAGTGAGATTTGTTTGCAATACAGGGCCAGTGTGTAAAATGTCGTTAAGACTGAGGCCATTAGCTAATGCACAAGAAGCGTTAAACACTACCCTTAATTTGGTAGTTTTACTATCCGGTTTCACTACTGCATGGTGGGGAAGATAAAAATTAGTAGTCGATTTGACTTCTGGATCAACTTCTCTCATATGGTTCAATTCTAAATATTGTTTTATGACTTTATCATATTGAAACTTGAAATCGGGATTTCTAAAAAGATTTCGTTCATTTCTTTTAAACTGGGCCAGTGCAATATGCCTAGAGGAACCCAATTTTAATTTATTGGGAAATTCAGATTTAAACGGTAAATCAACGACATAGCGACCTTCTGGGTTACGATAAGTCGTGCTACTGAACAATTCCTCACAAAGTTGGTCAGATATGGATAATGGTTTAGTTTTGGGTATTTCTTCTACGTATTTCCCAAAATCTAGCTATTTGCTGATCAAGAGCCACTTCAGTGTAAAATGAAACGATGTTTGATGGACTATGATAATTGGATATAAGGCCAGTCAGCTTCCATCCAAATATGGTTTCCTGAGCGATTAAGGATCCTAATACGTTTCTAAGAATGCTATTGCACAAAATAGTAGGATAAAGATCACCTCCTATCAACTGCGAACTCTGATAGAAGTTCGGGTCTGCAAGGTCTATTTTTGGCAATTCACTAAAGCTTTTACAGATTACAGATGGGAGGTTGCCTGTAAGGTTAGGTAAAATGAGCGCATTGATAGACAATTGCATAGATGCATCCAAAGAAGAACCAATAGTAAGATTGCACATTTTACTAGTGCGTGCGCTGATAGAACCGTTAAGTCCGGAGACTTGGGCATCGATATTTTTGAAAGGTAACTTAAGACGATTACGAAGTCTATCCGACATGAATGTCGCTTCAGAAGCAGGGTCAATTAACGCACGAATGCTATAAGCCACTTGAAGATGGACCACTTGTATTATAGCCGCGCCCAAAAGTACATTTTAAGGAGTTGATGTAAAGAAACTCTGCAAATTGGATGTAGCAGGAGGAGACAAGGCTGAGCTTGCTGATGTTGATGGTAAAGTGGACTGTATTTGATTTTGAGGTACAGAGCCATGTGCAGGATTTGTTTGATTCTACAGGCGGATTGCTCCAGCGAGCATTAGATTGACGACTGCGATTATTTGAAGATTGTGATTGATTTTGGTAACTAGAGGGAATTGCATTGGGTTCTATATGCAGCAAGGTATTGTGTCGCTTTTTACACACAAAACAGTTGTGAGAACTCTGGCAGTCCTTGACTTGATGTACAACTGCCACAAAATTGAGACAACAGTTCAATCTTTTGATTGTTGAAATTCTGTCGCTTATACTCAATTGTAGAAATCGAGGGCACAGTCGTAGCGGATGAGGTCCCTTGCATAGTTTACAAGGTGAATTACCGTTAAATTTGGTATGAAATGATTTGACTGGTTCAAGTTTGAATGGTGCATGTGATTGCTGAGTTGGCTTTGAAGCCAATTGAGATTTCGATTCAGATATTGGAGCACGAATATCCATCACTGTTTCTAAGGTGTGGTACCTATCAGTTAAAAATTGATCCATGTCCTTCCACTTAGGAATGCATGGTTTGCTGCTTATGGATTGTTCCCATAAAGATAAGGTGACTTCAGGAAGTCTAGTTGAGCAAAGGTATACAATTATTGCATCCCAATTAGTTATGTCAATTTGGTGTAATTGAAGGACAGGAATCTAGTTATTAATTTCACGTTGGAGTGATTTAATTGCATTACCAGATTCGTTGGCAATGCGTTTTAAATTAAAAAGAACCTTCAACTGATTGTTCATGAGAATACGCGGATTCTCATATTGAATTTTGAAATTTTTCCAGGCTAAACTAAATCCTTCATTGGTAAGGGGTACCTTTTGGACAATGTCTTTTGCTTCATCGTGCGTTTTTTGTATTTTGTTGATATAAAGTGCTGTAAATAAACCTCTAAATTTTTAGTCTGTAAGGAATTTTTGTGTCCAAAGACTTAGTTCAATAAACAATAAACAATAAAATGTGGGCCAAGACAGATAGTCACCCGCAAACGGATCAATATCGCATGAAGGTAAATGAATACTTGAAGTATGACGCGATTCATTATTTGAGCCTACGCGTGAAACTCTTGGAGCGTTTTCTTGATATTTCGATTTAATGACTGAGGCATCAATAGGTTCTTTTACCTCCTCATCTGTGGCCTTTTCAGTTCCTTTGCCTTTCTTCGAGGGTTTAGGTGGCGAAAAATTCTCAAGACACTTTTCATACAAAGCCTTTAATTTTATCCAAATATCCTGAAATTCAAATTTTCGATTTCTAAGTTGGTTACCGTGTGATCACACACTGGAAGCGTGTTAAAATAAGCTTCGTATTCTACGAGCTGATCAGCAAAACGAATAAAATTGTCTAGGGCAGCCATTTTGAATAAAAGTTTTCCGAAATCAAAATCGTATAAAATCTCTTGAACTGAAAACCGGAATTAAATTTCGCAACTTTTGTACTTTCGTGCACGTAGGACTTATTCACGAAAAATTGTACTGATTGGAATAATTTTTAACTTAACGCATCTGGTTTGACACCGCTAATAAATTCGTAATTCAGAAAATTTATTTACGAGAAATAATATTTAGTTAGAATATGGCGAATTCTGATTTGACACCGCTAACTAATTCGTAATACAAATTGTTTTAAATATTTGATTTAAGGAAAACGTGACTTGCAAAATTTTATTCACTGGGCAATAACCGAATATTACATACAACCGAAATGTTAATTAATTCACTTTAATTAATTTTATCGCAAATATGTTTAATTATTTCAGAATGATTGATTATTAATGGGTTAATGTCGAAAATGATAAATTAAATGAAATAAAAAATGGTTTTTGGTTATTGTATGTTTGGGTGATGAAAAGTAAAACCATAAAATGTTAAATGAGTAAATTAATTTGCATTTAGATTAAGTTCAAATTTACAATAAAATTACAACTCTATAAAAAATACGCTGCCAGAATCCTCTCCATGGAGAGGATGCTGGCAAATGTCAAATTTTCTCGAACTTTCACGAACTTAGTCCACAGCTAAGAAATCGAAGCACTTCGTTAAAGTTCCAATAGGCGCCAAAATAAAAAATTTGATCCGCTATTACATAGCTTTGAAAATGGACGACCTACACACTCCAGAAAATGGCAGCAGGTTCCGAATTGGCGCAACTACGGCTGCTGTTGGTCTACTCCCAAACCACGAACCAAAACAGTACTAGATTTTTACCGTATTATCAAATCACGAGCACTTTTATTATTTCTTTAATTTCTTTTTTTTTTTTTTTTAAATTTTGAAAATTTTATATTAATTTTTTTATTCTTAACACTTTCGCGCACTTTCCACTTTTATTACAAAATAATTTTTGTCCCTTAGGCTCACAGTATTTGGCTGATAATTATGGGTGTGGGTTTCCAAAGTTTAATGAATATAATGAAAACGAAACCGCTCGCGAAATTAGTTAAAAATCCTTGAAACGCAAGGATTCATGCAACAACGGGTTAAGAAAATGGCGCGATAAAAATGGGTTAAAAAACTTAAAATCTGAATCGATTTATTTCGTTGGATACTTTAGTTTGTTAAATTTTGAAAAATCGAGAATTACTTTAAAAATCCTTGGATTAATACAACAATGAGTTAACAAACAGCACGAAAAAAATAGGTTAAAAAACTTAAAATCGAATTAAGAATTATTTCATTGGATACTTTCGTTTGTTAAATTTTGAAAGTTCGATAATTACTGTAAAAATTCACAATTTTGTATTATTTTGTAGTTTTATTTTCCTACTTTCACAAATTTTAATTTAAAGGCAAGCTAAATTATCACTCACGAAATTAAAAGAATCCAAAAAATTACCAAAAGTATCAAACGAATAATTTACGCAATAGTAATTGCTTGGAAATTATTGCACAGCACTGATTGCACAAAATCTTTTGCACATCACTGTTGGCAATATGAAATAATTATGTGTTTATATTGTTTATATGTAAATGCAAATGGGTGATGCAAATATATGTAATTGCATATATGTATGGTTATGGGTATAATTTTCAAATTGAAAACGAACTGACCTTTATTGGGTAAATGGGTGCTCCCGCGGTGAAATTATTTGTTGAGGTGGTGGGTTTTAGCTGTGCTGTTGATGAAGGTGATGGAGAATTTCCTGTCGAAGATGACGATGAAGATGATGATGACAATTTTCTAGCTGTGCTGTTTCACGGTTTGTGAGCAAAATATCTCCAATTGCAGATGTGGACACTGATATCGCTAACGTTGATGCTGCTGTTGCGTGGAGGTTGATACTGCTGTTGCTGGTGGTTGATTTTTGATGATGGCGCTTTGATGCTGGCGCTTTGATATGTGGTTTGTCCACTTTTATTTACCGGCACACCGGCATTTTTTTCTACCCTGGATGACACTCTCCGGCTCGTATGGACCAAAAATGTTTTTCTTCAAAATTTTAATAAAATAGAACACGAAACTTGAAAACTTTATAAAGTAACTTTATTTAAATTGATTTAGATAATATAAAAGACGACGCACAGTGTATCACTTTCATAGTAGCCGCGGCCAAAAATAGTAAACGTTGTTCAATTGTAATGAAATTTGGTATATGATGTTTTTTTGGCATAATTAAAAAAAATAGAAAAATCATCAAAATCGGCAAATTGACACGCCTACCTCCCATATAAAAAAAAAATTTATTTGCTTTAAGTTCGTTATTTTTGACACTAGAAAGATTAAATTTGGTGTGTGATGTTTTTTTGGCATAATTAAGAAAGCTTAGAAATCAGAAAAATCTGGCCATTGCCACGCCCACCTTCCATATAAAACTAACCTATTAATTAATTTAATTTCAGATTTTTTTGTACACAGAAAGTTAAAATTTTATATGTGAGATCGTAGTAACATATTTAACATTATTCAAAAATTGAGAAGTTTTCCGATAACAATGAAAGCCGTTAACAACGAAAAAATATATTATATTATATTATTTACACATTGGAACACAGCTGTCAAAAGAAAATCAAACGTTACAGTGTCATTATCAAGTTTGAACTTGAAATTACGCGGCTCTTTGCGATTTGAATAAAAGTGCGACTTCCCGACCGTTTTTTAATTATTATTTTGAATTTTTTTTATATTAAAATTCATAATCAGTGAAAATTAGATTTGCAATTAGTGCTTCTGTTATTTCCTTTGCATATAATATCGAAATACTTACTATAAATATCCCAAAACCGTGTGATGTAAATTTACATCATCATGCAGTAACATATCTTGAATTTTATGGCAAAAGTTTGTACTGAGTAAATTTCTATTATATGTTGTTTTTTTTTAGAGAGGTCTAAAACGTAGAACCTGCGTTTTTTTTATTTTTTTCGTCTGGCAGTTATCAATTCCTCGATTTTGTACGAAAATAATACCCAGAAAAAGAATATACCAAAAATAGTTATACTTACATGAGGCCAGTTCAGAAATGGAAAAGCCCCTGTGCTGTACAACAAAGGAACCACTAAAGATGCTAAAAGAGGGTGTCCGAGAAGTAGTGCCCTAGAACAAGAATTGCAACCAAAAAAGGAAAGGTTCTTCAGCTCCTCCTCCTCCTCCTAAAGACATAACGGAAAATGGGTTTGAAGATTGGCCAAAAGTAGGTGGTTCACTTTAGTGCAAATATCCTAAAAGCCAAGGGGACTCCACAACCTCATGCCGTAAATTTGGGGTGAATCTACGCCCAGAAACTGTTTTTTTAAATTACCATAACGAATAAAAGTAACCAACACAAATTTGATAATGAACTTATTTAGTACTGAGCTCAACAAGTAGATTTGCATGATGATGGATATTTCCATCATACTGTTTTTTAATAATTTTATACCATTTATTTCCAGTAGGATTTTTTTAAATATTTTTCCATTAATCTAGAGCACAAATTACATCACTGTTATTTATTTCACAGAAAAGAAAAAATCATGCAAAGAAGGGTTAATCAAATAAAAGGTTAATTTTATATGGGAGGTGGGCGTGGCAATGTCCTGATTTTTATGATTTCTCTAATTTTTTCTAAATTATGCCAAAAAAACATCAAACACCAAATTTAATCATTCTAGTGTCAAAAATAAAGAACTTAAAGCAATTAAAAGGTTAATTTTATATGGGAGGTGGGCGTGGCAATGGCTAGATCTTTGTTATTTTTCAAAATTTTTTTAATAATGCCAAAAAAACATCATATACCAAATTTCATTACAATTGAACAACGTTTACTATTTTGGGCGCTGTTACTATGGAAGATACACTGTGAAAAATGTTGAAAAAAAGTTAAATTGGCGCACCCTAACGCAAAAAAAATTCTTTTGATTAAAATTTTACATAGCTTTATACGTTATTTAACGCTGGAACCTCAAAAGTGGTTTTAGGTGTATTTTAATTTTCTTCTTCTAAAGTTTTTAATGATCTTGCGATTTTGTGAGTAAACCTAACTATTTTAATATAGCAGAATTTTACATTTGTTTAGAGTATAAGCAATTTTATTAATATTTCTAGATTGGAAATTTTCTATATTTTTTTTTCATATATGACATGTCTATATTTGCTCATGAAATCTTCTTCGGAAAGGGTACAAAAGTGTGGGATAGAAAACAAGCCAACATACAGAGGAAAAGTTGAATTTGATACTGTATATTTAATAAAGCATAACTTTTTAATTAGTTAAAGCATTTTAATAAAATTTTGGGATTTTCTTATTTGAAGTATGTTCTTTTAATCTGCATAAAAATTTAAGTCAAAAAATTAGTTTCATTTTTACCATTTATGGCCGCACCTGTTACTCTGTGCGACGGTTTAAAACGCGAGTAGTCATCCAGGGCTAGGTTAATTTAATTATGACGCACCAAAACTCGTACACGGGCATATTTAATAAAACCCTTCGGGTGATCAATGTTGCTCCTTTTCTGATTTGGTTACAATATGCAAACTAAAACTATACAGTGGTGTTACTTGTCAATAATTTGCAATCGATTACATATAATCGATGACAAGTTGTATTAATGCAGTTGCCTCCTGGACAACGAGTGACACTCGGAGACTGTTGCTGTAAATTAATTTTTCATAGTATTTGATATAGCAAATTGAAAGACATTTCGAATAATTTTTTGGTCAAATCGCTCTTGAGAAAAATGCTATCAAAGTGGTAGACTGTGATTTAATTTTCATTATTAATTAAGTTTCTGAACTACAAAAAACATATTTTAAATTTAGTTTCACTGTCTAAAATCTTAAAGTTTATCCTCAAAACATTGCTAACACTTTTCTCTTTTAATTGGAAAAATATTGTAGATAAATAATTTTAACACCGATTTAAAATTCAAGGTAAACTAAATTTTTGAAATCTGTAATAGTGGAGCTTAAAATCGGCAAAAAATGTTAGTAGACATTATTTTGAACATAACTTTCGAGGTAAGGATGTATGTTTTTTTATGAATTAAATAGTTATTTTATGTTTTTCTAAGTGTATTGCTTTTAGTTTACGCTGAATAAGTACATTTGAGGCTTTTTCGTTTTACACGGTTTTTCATACAAATATTTTCAATTTCGAGTTACACGGGTTTCTGAGGAACCTATCTCCCGTGTAAAACGGGGGACAGGTGTATTAATAAATATTCGAATCTAATTTGAAATACCCTTTTTACTTGATAAAGCAGCATATTAGGTAAGAAATAACGGATATGGGACGGTCTTTTACAAACCGAACACTTTTCGGACGACGCATTTTTGGTTTGTCTGAAAATTTTTTTATGGGTTCTGTATCGAAAAAGAAGAGATTCGAGGATTTAAAAAAAAAAAATTCAAATTCAAATTTTGAGAATTTCGTGATTTTTGGCTTGGAAGCTCACTTTCAAAAATTCAAACCTCCGGTTCTGTTAAAGCTAGAAAATTGATTTTAATGCCATTTTAAAGCTAAGAAAATTATCTTTAACAAAAAAAATATTAACAAATTAATATTGTTATAAGCAATTAAATTGTTTAAATTGATTTTTAAGAATTTCCCCCACCTTGTATCAAATTTTTAATATGACCATAGCATTTTACGTCAAATTTCCTATCGTAAACGTTTTTTTTTAATGGGCAAACTATTATTTCTCTTAAATTTTGAGAATTTTTCGATTTTTGGCTTGGAGACTCACTTTCAAAAATTCATAACTCCAGTTGTGCTAAAGCTATAAAATTGAAATTAATTTCATTGTAAAGGTAAAAGTATGAACGTAAATAAAAAAATATTTTTTTAAAAAATTACTAACAAATTAATATTGTTATAAACAATTTAAATGTTTAAATCAATTTTTAACAATTGCTCCCACCCTGTATAAAATTTCTAATGTCAGAATCGTATTCTACGTCAAATTTCCTATCGAAAACGTTTTTTTTTTTAATGGGAAAAACAATATTTTTTTATTAAAGAAAATTTTCTTAGCTTTAAAATGATTTAAATTAATTTTCTAGCTTTAACAGAACCGGAGTTATGAATTTTTGAAAGTGAGCTTCTAAGCCAAAAATCACGAAATTCTCAAAATTTGAATTCGCTCTATTTTGAAAAAAAATTTTTTTTTCAAAATCCTCGAATACGTATCTCTTCTTTTTCGATACAGAACCCATTAAAAAATTTTCAACCAAATGAAAAATGTGTCGGTCAATTTTTGTCACAATTCGTTCGGTTTGTAAAAGACTGTCCCATATACAACTATTGATCCTGTAATGGTTCCGAAATGAAGCGAATAAAACCCTTAAAAAGGACAATGTGCCCAAGCACTAAAGATTTTGCCATTTTGATATTATATTAGGCCCATTATTTTTCAAATCGAACAATAAATCAATTTAGTGTCATCGATTTGCTTGAAATTTACAGATATTAATCTGCGTTCAATTAAAGGGGACCCATATTTTTTTATTTCGCTGAAAGGATTCAACTTTCAAAGTTATGGTCATTTGAACTTTGCCCTTTAAAATTATAAAAAAAAAATTCTGAAAGTACTTTTTTTTCAAATTGTACGCAAGTGATACGTTTTGCTCTACTGTAACGCTACTACTGCGTATATCGATATGATATTTTGATGTGAAGTAGAGGAAGGTCTCTAGTATATATAGAGGTAATTTGCGGGTAAAGAGCACTCCCGCAAAAGTGCTCTTATTCCACCCAACTATTCAATTAAAATTTATAAATAGTTGAGCTTTAAGAAAAATGCTCTCAATTAAGAATAAGCCATTTTTGACAGTTGGGACTTTTACCAAATGTAGTTTAAGCCTTCCTGTGTTGATAAAAAAAATTTCAAGGAAAAAAAACTGATGCACTTAAAAATTTTTTCATTTGAAAAAAATGCCTCTGGTTTACGATATTTGCAATATTTTCCACAAAACAGTTTGCTTTGCACTAGATGTCATCTTTCCACAAGATACATTAAATTATGAAAATTTTAAAAAAATAAATTATGAAATTCCGTTATTAATTAATGAAATATCGACAATTTGAAAAAAAATCATTTCAGAATTTTATTTTCATAATTTTAAAGGACAAAGTTCAAATGACCATAACTTTGAAAGTTGGATCCTTTCAGCGAAATAAAAATTATGGGTCCCCTAGAATTGAACGCAGAATAATATCTGTAAGTTTTAAGCAAATCTATAAATTTTTTTGGTCTGCCTTGATCGATTTGAAAAATAATGTGCTATTATTATTTTTCAAAATCCGCCAAATCCCGAGGTTTCACTATCAAAACCAGCCAAGTCCAAACATTTTTTTATAATAGCCCTTATAGATTAGGTCTTAAAGTGTAATGAAAAATCAAGATTTTAATAACTTTTGACAACTATTACAATGGATCAAACTACCTTTTTTACTATAGTTAAATTCAGTGGAATACATTTTATGCGTTTTCTCTAAAACGTATAATATGGACTTGGCGGCTTTTGCATCTCAGCTCTTCAATTATTTGTATTTATTAAAAAAAGATCCTCACTTTCACCGAAAAACCCTAGCAAAATGAGATTTATTATTTCCAATGAAAACGCGGACAGCGCGGAGCGGAAAATCAAAAACGCAGACTTGCTCCGCGAAACGCGGATCATATGGTCAGGTTACTTTTGACTTATTCAGCTGTGTAGGTTAAAATGGGACACCCTGTATACAAAACAATGTTCCTGGAAGCATTAGGCGACTACTAGAGCAACGAGTTGCAGTACAAGCTTGTTCGCCACGCGTTAAATCCAAAGTAGAACTTTGAACTGACGAATGGATCAGGATGGCGCAGGTGGTGAAATGTTTTGAAGAGGTTACTAAATTAAAGCAAAGCCACTTCTGTATTATCCGACGCTATTCCGTTAGGTAACAGTCTTCGAAAAGTACTGAAGGACACCAAAGGCAAATAAAAGGAGCCGGTACTCCAGCAAGTTGCTGCCGATCTGTTATTGGCTCTTGAAAAAAGATTTAATTTGGAGAGTGAAGAATCTTATTATTTAGTAACGGCGCTTGATCCTCCATATAAACTACGAACATTAAAATTGTAGTCAACTATTTCTACGGCAAAAAAGCGGCTTGCAAATATAATTAATTTACCACTATATTTCGAAATAGTTATGTACGTTCTAACCTAGTATGAATTGTTTGTGAAAATATTATTAAGGAATCTGAAGAAGATTCCTCTTTGAGCTCCGATACTTTCAAAGAAGAAATTGAGAGATATTTTCGATTTCCAAATATTGCAACAGATGCAGATTCTCTCAATTTTTGGCGTAATGAGGTTCTGCACCCAAATTTAAAAAAATTGGCACAAACGTATTTCACTTTTCAAATGAGTTCTATCGCATCCGAGCGACTGTTTTCAACGGCAGGTCAAATCCAAACAGAGTTGCGGAATCGCATTTCCCCGCATACACACAGAGAAAAAACATGGTTGAGCATTGTCACAGCAATCACTTAATATTTGCAAAAATCATTCAATTGTTTCCACAATCAAATGATTATTGGTTTTTCCCACAACATTATCCCTATAATAAAAGCTTGATTAATATTTTGTAATAACGTGATTGTTCTATGAAATAATTATAATATGGTTACTTTGGAACAGCCTAACATTATCAGAGAAACCATTTAATAATTGTCGCAATAATTTTTTTTTGCCTCAACAAAATATTTTTTGATTTCTTAATCATATTATCATAGGTTTATACTTTCAATATAATATGATAAGTAGGAATAATAACATTATCATTTAGTAAGTAGCTGTAAATTTGCATGCTTATTTATTTAGTTACTATTTGGCAAACGGTGTAGTCGGTTGCATTTGTTAATTAAAAAATTGTGTAAAATACATTGTGAAAATAAAGTGATTTTTAAGTGATTTTGCTTATTAAATGTGATCTCCTTAAATGAAATTCAGTTTAAATATATGAAAATTATGTGAAATCCAAAATTGTTAGATTTGTAGTGCAAGAATTGTCCTTGTATTAAACAAAATCAAAAAATGAACGGTTTAAAGTTTGTTAAAACAACTTTTCTCTCATAAAATTTATACATAAAATAAAATAAATAAAAAAATTCTTTAAATAAAAAATGTATTTTATTGACATGTATGTAAATGCATGTAACCATATTATGATAAATTATGGCCATAATATGTTTATTTTGACAATAGCATGGTTACTTTTTGAATCATACTATAGTAAATTGACTATATTATGATTACTTTGAACCATAAAATGGTTACCTTGAGCCATACTATGATTACTTGAACCATAATATGGTTTTTTGAGGGATAACAAATGGTTAGGGACCACATTATGTTTAAAGGGAACAATAATTATATTTACAATGACCATTAAATTGTTAAAGGCAACAATAATATGTTGAATATATTCTGTATATTATGGTTGGTATAATAAAGCACTATGTTTGCCTCAACCATAGCCATTATGCTCTTCGAATATGGTTGCCACAACCATATTCCTTCTCTGCGTGTAACATTTCAATTGCCCGTTCAGCAAAGTTAAGCGCTTTGATGACTTGCAACATACAGTTCTTCAAAATACTCTGAACGATGTGCTGCAAATGTTGCAAACTTCTTTATTTCTGAGAAATTTCGTCGCTGTTGTTGTTATTTAATAACAAAAAAGACTTATCGCTGTCGGATTGGAACCCGCTGCACTATTTAGCGTAGTTTTTTGTTCGAATCAGAATTTTGAAACACTTAACATAAATATATCTCACTAAAAAATTGCTTAAAGCGCCTCAAAAATGTTGAAGTTTATGAACTGGCTCAATAATCACAACAACGTTATGTCAAAAATAAAACGAAACACAATAAAATTGAATTGATGATAAATGACAATGTGAATCCATTAATGGCCGATTCCCAGAAAAGAAAATTATTTTATTCTATGTATAAATTTTATGAGAGAAAAGTTGTTTTAACAAACTTTAAACCGTTCATTTTTTGATTTTGTTTAATACAAGGAAAATTCTTGCACTACAAAACTAACACTTTTGGATTTCACATAATTTTCATATATTTAAACTGAATTTCATTTAAGGAGATCACATTTAACAAGCAAAATCACTTAAAAATCACTTTATTTTCACAATGTATTTTACACAATTTTTAATTAACAAATGCAACCGACTACACCGTTTGCCAAATAGTAACTAAATATATAAGTATGCAAATTTACAGCTACTTACTAAATGATAATGTTATTATTCCTTCTAATCATATTATATTTAATGCTGATAAAATACTGATCATTATATGATTGAAAGTATAAACCTATCATAATATGATTACTTATAACTATATATATGGTAAGAAATCATAAAATATTTTGTTAAGGCAAAAAAAATTATTGCGACAATTATTAAATGGTTTCTCTGATAATGTTAGGCTTTTCCAAAGTAACCATATTATAATTATTTCATAGAACAATTATGTTATTATAAAATATTAATCAAGCTTTTATTATAGGGATAATGTTGTGATAAAAACTAATAATCATTTGATTGTGGAAACAAGTAAATGATTTTTGCAAATATTAAGTGATTGCTGTGACAATGCTCAACCATGTTTTTTCTCTGCGTGTATGAATGTCAAAGTTAAAGCAAATAGGCGATCCACTCTCACGGTCTCAAAATGGCTTCCAATTCAGTACAAATTGCTCTCCTTAAGTACTCCACCTCTATTATTACACCATGGTTTGAATCTTCTTTTCATTGGACACAGTAGGCTTTGAGAGGGTAAGAACAGGGTTGAAAAAAGCCGGTATTTGTAGGAAAAAATTTTAATTTTTACCATTTTCAGGAAAAATTATTTTGAAAAGGCCGCTAATTTTTTGTTTTCAACTTGGCAACCCTGGGTGTGAGCTTAAAATATGTAACGATAAAAACTAGGTAAGCAAAATTGTTGGTTTGCTCTTATAGTACTATAATCCAGCAATAACTAAATTGAACCATAACGATGTCTAGTAAAAAGATCAGAAGAGGTCAAAGACATCATACATATGAGACGTTCTTTTACAAACCGAACACTTTCTGACCGACACATCTACTCTAGGCATAATATTAGTGGACACGAAAATCAGGAATTGTTTTTTGTCGAATATATCGAGAAATATCCAGTTGCGAAGGTCAAAGGCTTTACATTTTTTGGTGTTTTACGCTCATATTCAAATAGTTATATCTCCGGTAAATTCTAACGGAAAAATATTTTTTTTATATCGTTTTAAAGCTTAAGAGATTAGCTTTCTGTAAAATTTTTGCCTTGGGCATTAAATGAAAAATTAATATCTTTCATAATAAATAAATTATTTAAAGTTATCTTATAGAGCGAATACCATTCTATATGAAACTCAAAAAAAATACCACTGATTCATCGTCAAATTTCCTTTAAAAACTAATTTTTTCAGAGTGGTAGCCAAATACGGAATATCCGAAATAAATAAGTTCTTCCACGCACCTCTGAAAATACTGCGCGCCGCTGCACTGTTGTCCCGAATCGAGTTTTGGTTCAAATATTGCTGGAGACCGAAAATCTTGTCGATTAAAAACAATTGTTTTTTGAAATAAAAGCTAACTAAAATGTAATAAGTCGGAGGATGTTTTTTTTTTAATATTTTTAATAATATTAAAAAAACATCCTCCGATTTTTAACAGAAAGCTAATTTAAATGCCAACAAATCGCCAGACCCCAATTTTAAAAAAAAAAGTTTCGTTTTTTGTAATTTTAAGTTAAATGAACAAAAACAAATATTTTTTAATACTATTTGGTTCAAAAATGCCTAGCGTCCGAAAATTTTATCGGAAATGAACATTTGGCTTTTTAAATAAAAACCAACCAAAATGCCAATAAATCGTCGCAGCCTGAATTTAGGAAAAAAGTTGCCGTTTTATATAGTTTTAAGTTAAATGCCAAAAAAATGTTTTTTTATGTTATATACCATTTTAAAATGAATATATTAAGTTTTCTTATCATGCCAAAAAAATCATAATCATTATCATAAAAAAAATGGTTAGTATTTTAGAAATAAATAAATAAATAATTTCTTTTGTTTTAAAAAAAGTCTGTCAAATAAAATTTTAAAATAGTTCAGCTCATACGCAGATGAAGAAAAAGTGCACGAGCTATAAGTTTTTTAAAATTTCACCCACCCCCCTAATTGGATTTCCGGGTCAGACTTCAGACCGTGTAGGCAATTGACTACTTAGAATCAGCGCTGCCACTTTGCTATCATCTTAACAAATTTGCTGCGCTAAAGCAAAAAATAACACATTTGCGACTTTACTACCCACTCTCATCAAATATATCAATTTTGCTATATTATTGCCATCTCTATATAATTTTGTATTATGTATTTATATAATTCTCTCTTTACCTCCTGCGATTTTTTTAGTTGACAACTTTCTATCAGCACCAGCTGAATTGTCAACTAAACAATTTCCTTTTTTATGAAAAAACTTCCTACTTTGCCACATAACAGTGCATTTGCAGAGCCAAGTTTTTCAGATCTCAATTTGATAAAAAAGAAAAAAAATAACTAAACATTATTTAATCGAACTTACAGTCATTCTGCAAAGACCAATATTGTAAATTTTTACTTATTGATCATTGCTATTTTTTATTCAACAAATATGGCAAAGATAACAAATGGAACAATTTTAACTTGGTAATTGGTGACATTTTTCGGCTATTACCAATAGCCTCATCAGACCAGTTTGGTTAATTCTGTACATGGACTCGAACCCTTGACCGTTCATGCATTGCAATTGCATATTTTGCGACGGCCGCTCTAACACTTGAGCTGCTGAGGAACTGACCTTAAGATGTACAAAGTGCGTAGGGTGATGGCACCTAAGGTCGGCCACCCCCAGTAGTCGGCCACTTTTGCACAACGTGTAGCATAATAGTAAATATTTTCATCGTACACCAATGAAAAAAAATAATTTTCATAGAGTTAACGATTGTTTCCTTATAGTCCAGTAAATAAGCCGGAAAATACTGTTAAATGTGAAAAAGTGTCAAACAAGCACCGATTTTAAAAATTTTTATTGGTACGTGTTCCTTAGACCTCCTAGAACATTCCAGGGGTCCGCGAAACAATTTTGATATCAATAATTTTACATCATCAAACTTTTCGCTTTATTTAAATAACTCATTTATTAAAAATTCTACAAGGACATGGCTTTTTGAATGATTGCACATATTTTAAAAAAAAAACTCTGCATTTACTTTTGTTCAAACAGTTAGATGCCCACTCCACTCTTCCCACTGTTTGACAACATCATCAATTTTTGTAAATTTTAATTTGAGCCTACAAGGTGCAGCTTCAAATAAATTTAAAGTTGAAGTTAAGAGCTAAACACAGTTGGGACGTGCGATATCGTCCATATTTTTCTTATACGTTAATAGTGCGTACAAAATTGACACTAGAAAATTTATCGCAGAGAAATAGAACAACATTTTCTTCTTCTTCTTTTCCCTGTTCTGATTCTGGCAACGACTGGACTCGACTTTAGTATTGCTAAGCAATTATCGATATTAGAGCAAGATATACTCGTGGCTATCCCTTGCTATTGAAACTAAAGTTCAATAAAATTGAACTAACTAACTTTTAGTTACTCCTAAAATCCGATTACTCTGCACTTGCAAATAAGGGTATCCAAAACTTGATGCCGTTTTGTACGAAGTAAGGAGTGCATTGAAAAATAAATATATCTCAATAACTACAGATACAATTTTCAAAAAGATTATATTTTTTTAATGCAAATTTAATTCAAATGCAGAAAATAATATTAAAAAAAAAAAAATATTAATTTTGAAGCGTAAAATTTTTTACTTTCTCTGGGACACCTCTTATTAGTGCTTTGATGGTATTTTTTTGGATTTTTTGGCCTGACGCGCACCACTTGCGTCTAAAATGAGTTGTGTCCTTACATGTCCCTTTTGTTGCCTTTAATTGCCTCTTCACTAGAACCTAATATCTCTCGATTGGCAGGAGTTGGTGGATTGGGTGGGTTCGCTTCTCTTAGAACAATAGTAATGTTATTTTACTGGTACCACTCAAGAGCCGCTTTACTGTAGCATTCCATGATGAAGATTTCGATGTTCATTGTGCCTCTGGTCACGAAATTTTGGCTTCTTTAACCACAACTGTAAATTGCTCACCAAACAAGAAATTTTCTGGGAAATTTTTTATTTATTTTGTGTTTTAAATTTTTTGGGACATGTCCACTAGCGTTGGCAAAATAAAATTCTTGGTCAGGAAACTGAAAAATGTCGGAAAGGACGAACGTTTCGACATCCATAATGCCACATTCGAATTTGGACACAAAATCTTTTCTCAGTTTTTGACCTCGTATTATTGCTTCGAAATTGTTTCCAGCATTCTGATCTGGCTTTCTGAACTTTGTAGGTCTTCAGCCTAGCCTCCCCTTTCCTTTTTCGCACAAATGATACAGAGAAATCTGCTAGCTGAGCGATTTTTTTTCCTGAAAGGATTGAAGTTTTCTTCAGCATGGTTACGACCTTCTTTGAGTTATTACGGTCACCACAACCATTTTTTCAGAGCATTTCCTGCTTTTTATTCATGCTAACGTCTGTTTTAAAAATTTTCATTACCCAAGATACCGAATTTATGTTAACTTTAGCATCCCTTGCAATCCTCTTGAAAGTATATTGCAGCTTATTTAAAAAAAATTTAATTTTTTTTCACGCATTTCTATTTTGCTGCTCATGTCTTCGCAAAGTAATAGATGAGAATGCAAAGTGATATGAAATAGTATTTGACATGATTTTCTAAGCTAACCTGATCAAAATAATTTAATTTTTTTTTTATGAAAGAAGTTATAAGCAAAAACGTTTGCACATATTTCTTATGACGCACTCCTTATTTGTGTGAAAAGGCTTTTTGGTACTACTATATATAACATCAAATTGTAGAAACCAGCTTAATGTAGAAGCAGACCTGAGAATAAAACTTCCGAATATAGAGCCCGACATTGTGGATTTGGTTTCAAGAAAACAACATCATTCCATCTCATTAAGTAAAAACTTTTACAGAAGAAAATATAACAAATTTCGCTTATAAAATGACCAATAATCACCAAAAAAATAATTTTCATTTTGAGCTTTATTATTATTATATTATTTATTAAAAAAGATATAAAAAAAACAAATTATTTTCTAGGCTTTACTTTGACCAAGAAATATTTGTCTGAGTTTAATGTACATATTTTGACTTGGAACTTTTTTAATTCTTTTACATTGCCTCAATTTTTATTCATTTTGCATTTTTATTACATGAAAATCCTAATAAAAAATGTTTGGCTCTATAAATGCGCACGATTGGTTAAAATGCAGAGAGATATATGGTATAAGTATCAATATTTATTCTAAAGTAGTGTCTGCATGCTTTTGAACTTCTGGATCTTCAAAAACTGGACATACATAACATACATAGTGTTGAAAAGACCTTTAAAATAAGACCGGAAAAATTAAAGCAAAATAAAAATTCTTTGTTCCTTAACCTTGTCAGATAACCGGACATTTTATGTCTGGTTGAGTTTTACATCGGTTGGCAAGCCTGAGTGTCTTTGGCATTATTGAGTCAGAAATTAAGCTTAGAACGACGTCAAATGTCTAGAGTTGGGAAGGCGTCCGCACAAAGAAATTTAACTCGATAAGGGGTCCGCGGACTACATAAGTTTAAAAACCCCTATCCTAGAACATACGTCCGGTCTAACCTTTACCTCATAAATATAAATGAATTAATGGGGGTGGTTTTACGCCACCCAAACCACCCCAAAAAGTAGCCGTCGCGTAAAAATTAAAAAAATTAGCATTTTGCTTTGGAAATGTGCTCATTAGGTTTTTTGGGTCGCTGATCACGAATCCGACGTTGAAATGGGGGTGGTTCCACCCCTACCCCCCCCCAAACCACCACAAAACGTAGCTGTTGCGTTAAAATTAAAAAAAAATTGCAATTTGCTTTGGAAATGTGCTCTAGTAGGTTTTTTGGGTCGCTGATCACGAATCCGACGTTGAAACGGTGGTGTTTCCACCCCCTAGCCTTATTTTTTGGATGAAAATTTTAAACGTTAATTTGTACTATTCAAAGTGTTTTAAATCGCAAAAAACGTGGTCCCCCAGGAAACAATAGCAAAATCGGCTTCGTCCTCAATGAGCTAGTAGGCTAGGGGAGGTAGGGGGTGGAACCACCCCCATTTGGACGTCGGATTCGTGATCAGCGACCCAAAAAGCCTACTAGAGCACATTTCCAAAGCAAAATGTTAGTTTTTTTAATTTTTTACGCAATAGCTACGTTTTTGGCGTGATTAGGGGGGTAGGGGGTGGAAATTTTAGAAACAAAAGAAGATTGACACTGGAATGCTTGCGCATACAAGAAAGGGAAAATGACGCGATGAACTTCAACGAAGATACGAACAACGTCAACAACAATTATGCAGCAATACTCCATCGTTAACTGTCGTCCAGCAAGTGTTTTTTGTTAAGTGTAGGGATATTTGCAAAAATTCTTTTCAATTCAAAAATTTAATTTTTATTTTCAAAATTGAAATCATTTTTTAAAATCAGCTTTTTTAAATTAATTTAAATACATTAAGTGTTATAAAATGTTAAAATTAGTGTAGAATGTAAATTATTGTTGTTTCTTTTAGAATAAAACGAAACGTCGGCACAAAATTGTAATTTTTATGTTTTAATTGCAATTAAAAAAGCACTGGTTAGAAAACCTCTAAAACAAAAAATATTTTTTTACATCACTATATACTGATGATTGATATATGGCCCTAGCTTTGGAGAAAATCAAGGTAAATAAGAATAGCTGCCGCAGCATTTGGGTCCCTAGAGCCACTTTGCAAGACAGAATCTCTGGCAGAATTGTTGAAAAGCCTAGAAAAATGGAGCGAGAGACTTTTTAAGCTTAACTAAAATAAAAAACGTCTTGTTAAGTGGTAGACCGACTTAGGCTTTGATCACAAAAGTCATCTAATACTATTAGTCAATGGCGAAAAGTACCAGTTAGAGAAGGAAAAGCGGTTATGAAAGTAAGCTTTTGTATAAAGCTAGTTTTGGATAGTTGCGATTGTACACAGACAATTAAAAATGCCTTTAGGACATGTGAAATCTACCCATTTGACGCAAATTTTATTCATTACACCAAATGCCTTTAGAATGAGCTCGAAAATCTGCAAAAACAATCTTGCTGAAGTCAATTTTTGTTGAAAAATGTTTTAGCATTGGTCAAGGAAAAGCTGATAGAAATAAAAATTGATGTTGATCTTATACTGGATGTTATAAAAAAGTTTTAGCAACCCCACCATGGTAAAACTGACTCAAACACAACTATGACTGACACCGACATTATAGATGACACTGGTGAATTGACCAGATTCTCTTCAGATATTGCAACAGCTATCCTGCCCTCAGAAGCGAAATGAGCGTTTCTCAATGAAATTCATAATCGTGATTCTTATGGCATCGGATAGCTTAAGAAATTACGCATCAAATAAGCTACGCAGAATGCCACTATCTTAGCTGAAACCTATAAAAATCTCCTAAGAAAATGTCCTCTATCCTAATTTTACGTGTATTTCAACAAATTGACATAAACAAAACAAAACAAAAAAGTTGTGGCCGACTACTAGAACTTTTTTGGCCGACCTTATGTTGTAAGCAAAATTGGGTCGGAGTCGGAAAAGCGGAAGCGGAATTCTGCTGTCAAAAATTAGAACACACTTGATGCTATGAAATTGAACAGAACTGCGGCGTACGACTGATAGCCTACCGACGGATATCCGTCGATTTAGATTTAATTCTATTTTCTCCGTCGGATCAGGGTTGTATTTCCAATCATCTTGCGTCAATTTTTTTGTTTACGTTTTAAATGAGAATTTTGTAAAAGTAATCTTACCATAAATATATTCTGAAAATATAAAATCTATTTAAAAATATTCCGGATTAAAGAATTTAAAAAATGAGTGAAACAAGTTATAACGAGAAATTGATTGAAGAGGTCCGCAAGTATAATTGCTTGTACGACCTTTCAGTAAAGGATTACAGAAATGTCCATAAGAAAAAACAGGTTTACTTTAGCTCCCATAGTCCAATTTTTTTTCTTAGGGATAAAAGGGAGTTAAAAGCAAATAAAAACATGCAAAAATAGTGTCGCTCGGATCTAGTTTCGGAGATATAGCCATCGGAAGTTTCGGATATAGCTTTTGTAAAAACTATTATAAGTTGAGAACTCCTGCATTGATATCAAAAATATGGGTGTCATATCAAAGACAATTTAATGGCCTACAATAATAGTTAGCAAAACTTTGGAATTTAACCTATGATTTTGGAGATATGACGATTTTACGAAAATTTTGATCAATTTTTTTTTTTTTAAAAACCAATTTTTTTCCAAAAATTGTGTTAAAAACCTTTACTTTTTTTAAAATATAAGAATGCTTGATTCTCTTGCTTTAAAGTGATGTACCATTTGTTTAGTTTGTATAGGGACGCACCCACCACCTCCTTTTTATGCGTTTGCAGGCCTCAATATACATGTTGTACATAGCGTCCATTACGTCTACAATTTTTACTATACGCACTATTGTTTGCATATTGGTATTCATTTTTTTCAGCAATAATTCTAACTCAAATCACCAAAAAATATTTCACTTTGTCACAATAAAAATATTTCAATTCAAAAATTTTTTTAATGTAAAGTAAATGACAGCTGAACTTTCCGTTCCGCCGCAATTGTGTTTATTCAAATGATTTTTCGACGGACTTTTTTTTTGACAGCGGAATTCTGCTTCCGCTTTTCTGACTCTGACCCAATTCTGTTTACAACATTAGGCCGACTACTCAAGAATCACGTTTTTCCTAATTTCACGTCTTTTATCATTTCACGTTTTTTCTCATTTTTTAACGAAATTACCTTAATGAAAATGGTATTTTTCAAAACTGCATAGATCAGGCATTCAGAAGCACACAATACCTTAATAACCGATTTTTGATAGCCATTTGAACTTAAGAAAAAAGTTAAGTGGCCGACTATTAGTGCCATCGCCCTATATTACATTTGTTATTTTTTTTTGGTTGATCGGTAAGTAAAAATTAACAATATTGGTCTTAGCTGAATGACTGTAAGTTCGATTAAATAATGTTTAATTATAAAATTATCAGTCGCTAATATCAACTTTCTTAAAAAAAAAATAACTTATTCAAAATAAATACCATAGATTACATGAGGAGTGGACGAACAAACCGGCACATGTCGAATTGCTAAAAATGTTCAGAAATCGTAAAAAACTGTTTATGTCTCTGATCTAATCACATTAACTTAATACGATTATGTCAATTCGCTCTACTATTTTTACTCATTCAGACCCAAAAAAAAATATTTTAAAAATGTTGAATACTTTAACTGAAAACTGGGGGAAAAAATGGATATGTGCCGTTTTGCTGGGACAAACTGGACATGTGCCTTTTTTGTTCGACCCTTTACACTTTTTTATATGAAATATGTCCCCTTTTGTTCGCCATTTTATGGCGATCGTTTTATGGCATGAATTCAGTAAGTGAGCTAAATCTATCGTTTCAAGGTTGCAATAAGAGCAAAGTGGTTGCGAGTTGTTGCTGAAAAGATGTTGATGAGTATACCTAGTATGCCCCAAGCGGATCCGTGTGTAGTTTATTTGCATCCTTCTCGATACAGTTGGTGGAATTATAATAGCTTTTCCTTGATGATTAACTGTTTTGTAAAATGGGAGTAGTTTACCCATTCTTGTATTACTTTTTGTAAAATGTTTTGGTCCGAAGCACTTTTAATGTCTTTTTTGTTGTATGTTGGCTTAGTGTATAGTGGAGATATCGTGGCTGACCTTGCCACTTCATCTGCTAGACAGTTTCCGGGTATGCCAATATGACTAGGAACCCAACATATATTTTGTTGTTTGCTATAAGTATTTATGTATGTCTCTAATTAAAGCTATGAAAGTGACCATACACTGTTATTGGGGTTTCGAATAGCATTTATCGTTGAAAGTGAATCTGTGAATATAATGTATTTAATATTGGATTTGTTTGCAAACTGGACTGCATATCACGGTGGTCTTTAAAAAATTTAAATTTTTCGAAATACCGCCCGCGATTTTTTTCAGGGATAATGTTGGGGGACCCTCCCAAGTAGAAATTTGCGACTGTTACGGTCACAAATTTTGCGTGCGAGTCACAATGTGGTTATTGTGACTAAATTTTGTGTAGATAAAGTCACTTTTCCTGAGTTCCGACACTTTAACCGAACATTAACTGCTAAAATACTGAAAAGCGCAGTTTAACTTTATGGTAACATTTGTGTACCAAATTGATCCTATTTAGGACAAATTTTAGTCACAATAACTACACAGTTCTCTTCAAAAGTTGCCTGACCATAACCACGATATTTAAGACACAATGTCAGTAAATGTGACCAAAAAATGTGACCATATCGGCTCAATTACCATAACTACTCAAATTTAGTTGCTATCGTTACATATGTAACCGTAGAGTCACACTACGAATTTTGTGTAGTTAGAGACACTTTTTTGTCACATTTGTGTATGTATCGTAACATATACAGTAGAGCGGTTCAAAAAAAAATTTTGTTTTTTTACGATATGTCAGCTAATATCTATAGCGTTACACGTCTTGACAAAGCTCCTCAAAGGATTTTCATTAATATTGATTACTGGATTAGCGCCACCTATTTGAAGTTATCAACTTTTGAAGATACAGTAGAATTTGGTTATAGCGACTCAGCATGTAACGACAATACGGTTATTGCGACGTGTTCGCATACATAAGTTTGGTCCCCATACAAGCTTCTATATGGTATTGTAACCTGCATATAACGTCGTCCGCTTATAACCACGGAACTTTTCGCTCCCTTGGATGTCGCTATAACCGGATTCTACTGTACTAAATACTTATTTTAAAAACTGCGCAAATTATAGGAGTTATCGAATTTTCGAAGGGCTTTCATTTAAGCCGACAAAAATACATGAAAATTGATATTACACGGGAGCGTGAAAAAATGGGATAACTTGCGGAATTTTTAAAATCAGAAATTTTCTTCAAAGTAGACAACATCGAACAAGCGACGCCTTTGAGGAGCTTTGTCAAGATGTATAATGCTATATCCGCTTAAACATCGTAAAAATCACAAATTTTTTTTTAACCACTCTAATAGAATTGGAATTATTTAGATTAAACAGCTTCACCCTTAAAGTTACACATAATCTACTTTGTGTAGTTATTGACACATATTTTAACACAATTGTGTGGTTTAAGTCATGCTGACCACACTGTGTACGTACGAACACAAGTTTTATACCGAATGGTTACAGTGTAGACACAATCGGTCACAACATATGATAAGGTCACAAATGTGACTGACGCCACTTTTCATATGAAAATTATGGCATCCATTTTGATTTATAATTGTAAATAATACCTAAAAAAATTTTTACATAAATTTATGGCTCAAATTACTTCAATAAGGTTGTAATCATACATTTAAAGCACCTAGTAAACGTTATAAGATCATTCCAGCATTTTAAAAAGCATTAATAAAAAAATTTTGAATTTTTTTTAATTTATTATTAAATATGGGATATTTTTTAAGGGCATAAGTCTTTTGTTCAACAGAATATTAATATTTACGTTAAAAATGAGCTTCGCTTTAATTTCTACGCATAATATGCGGAATTAAATTCATATACAAAGTTGGGGAATAAAATTTATAAGAAGTAAAATAGTATAAGTCATAATATTACACATATGTACATATTAATGCTTCTTACCATTGTATTCATTTATATTTAGAATACTAATACAATGATAAAAGTATCTTAAAAGTAACATATTTCCCACACATTTCAGTTTTGATAACCCACACAATAACTACAAAGTGTGGTTACAAAGCAGTGACATATTCAGTCACATAAACTACACATATCCCGAATGTCTCCATATCCCCTTTCGGTCACGGATACGTAACGGTTACGTAACATATCACACTCGGTGTATTTATCTACACAAATACTCAACCGTAACAAACCGAATGTGTGGTAACAATAACGTAACGCCGACCGAAATTTCTTCTTGGGCTTCCAGTTTCAAAATCCTCGAACCGCGAAATCGAACGTCCAGCCGTTTTTTTTTTCGACATTTCATTTTTTTAACGATTTTTTGAGTGTATTTCGGTGTTTATATCAGTGATGGCATTTTCGGTACATTAGTACTTTTTTCGGTACATTTGCGTCCTGAAAAATCGTTGTCAGTACATTCGACAAGTTTTCAGTACATTCAGTACATTTGGGGCATTTTCAGTACATTTGCCAAATTTTTAGCACATTTTCAGTACATTTTCCGTACATTTGGACAATTAATAATATTTACCTTTTTTTTTGTTTCTTAGTATGTAAATGAAAATAACCGCAATGAATAAATTTATGGTAATTACCTGTTATATTAATTAATAATCGCGCAATATGTAGATTTTGTAATTAATTTAATGTGAAAAATAACTAATTTTGTTAGGGTTTTTGAGATGGCAAAATTTTAGACATACAATTAATAAATTTTAGAATAATTTCGTACATTTAAGGAAAATTGGGTGTTCAAGACTAAAAATTACATTCGGGCTCTAAAAAGTACATTTGAAGTCTCGATTCAGTACATTTTCACAAAACCCAAATGCCATCACTGGTTTATATACATTTGAGCAGTTCAAAATAAAAACTTTTTGACTTTTTTTACGATGTGTCAGTGGATTACAATAGCCTTATATGTCTAGACAAAACAGCCCTAAGGATTTTCATCAATTTTGAAAACTGGATTGCCGCCGCCTGTTTTAAGTTGCCTACCCATTTTCGAAAATATTGATTTAAAAAATGGTGCAAGCTAAAGAGGTTATCAAATTTTGCAACAAAGTGGGTATGCTTTTCGAATTATTATCAATCGAGGAATTCGAATCCGAGATAAGTTTTTCTTCTTCTTCTTTTTTTCTTATAAAAAAATTGAAAATTGCCCGGACAAAAATTAAAAAATTCCGATTTTCTACTTTCAAGTTGCAAAATCTTGATATAATATTTTACCGCCGATCTAGGGGTATAATATTTTTAATGAACCTTTATTTGCTTAAGAGAAAACCGTAAATCTTCTTTCAAAACCAAGATATCTGCATTTTTTCTAAATTAATAGACCTGAAATTTTTCGATTCGGCGTTGATATATATACATATTAAGCTGATTCAAATTTTTTTTTGTTCTAAACAGCTATTATCAATCGAGGAACTTGAATCCGTGATTAGTTTTCTTCTTCTTCTTTTTTTCTTATAAAAAAATTTAAAATTGACCGGAAAAAAAACAAAAAATACCGATTTTCTGCTTTCAAGTTGCAAAATAGGCCTATTGGCCTAAACTAGTAAACTAGTGTTATGTTATGTTATGTTATGTTATGTTATGTTATGTTATGTTATGTTATGTTATGTTATGTTATGTTATGTTATGTTATGTTATGTTATGTTATGTTATGTTATGTTATGTTATGTTATGTTATGTTATGTTATGTTATGTTATGTTATGTTATGTTATGTTATGTTATGTTATGTTATGTTATGTTATGTTATGTTATGTTATGTTATGTTATGTTATGTTATGTTATGTTATGTTATGTTATGTTATGTTATGTTATGTTATGTTATGTTATGTTATGTTATGTTATGTTATGTTATGTTATGTTATGTTATGTTATGTTATGTTATGTTATGTTATGTTATGTTATGTTATGTTATGTTATGTTATGTTATGTTATGTTATGTTATGTTATGTTATGTTATGTTATGTTATGTTATGTTATGTTATGTTATGTTATGTTATGTTATGTTATGTTATGTTATGTTATGTTATGTTATGTTATGTTATGTTATGTTATGTTATGTTATGTTATGTTATGTTATGTTATGTTATGTTATGTTATGTTATGTTATGTTATGTTATGTTATGTTATGTTATGTTATGTTATGTTATGTTATGTTATGTTATGTTATGTTATGTTATGTTATGTTATGTTATGTTATGTTATGTTATGTTATGTTATGTTATGTTATGTTATGTTATGTTATGTTATGTTATGTTATGTTATGTTATGTTATGTTATGTTATGTTATGTTATGTTATGTTATGTTATGTTATGTTATGTTATGTTATGTTATGTTATGTTATGTTATGTTATGTTATGTTATGTTATGTTATGTTATGTTATGTTATGTTATGTTATGTTATGTTATGTTATGTTATGTTATGTTATGTTATGTTATGTTATGTTATGTTATGTTATGTTATGTTATGTTATGTTATGTTATGTTATGTTATGTTATGTTATGTTATGTTATGTTATGTTATGTTATGTTATGTTATGTTATGTTATGTTATGTTATGTTATGTTATGTTATGTTATGTTATGTTATGTTATGTTATGTTATGTTATGTTATGTTATGTTATGTTATGTTATGTTATGTTATGTTATGTTATGTTATGTTATGTTATGTTATGTTATGTTATGTTATGTTATTGTTAGCTAAATCTGGTTCCGTAGTTGTCAAAATCCAATGCAATATGTAAACAACTAAATTGAGTAGAAACAATTTTTGACAGCTATGGAGCCAGTTTTAGCTGTCAAATTTTGATAGATTTTGATAGGACAAATTAATGTAACCTTTATTGTTATTTTCATAAATATGTTAAAAAATATAGAAATTGAAGAATATTTTGATTATTTTAAAATGATTTCAATTCTAGCTGCAAGACAAAAGAATTTTTGTTTGAAGCAGGCGCTCAGCAAATCAAACAAGATGAATATTATTTTTATTTTTCAGTTTGAACTGAAAAACGCTTGAAGTTGAACAAGGGATCAAGGAGGCCGAAGCCCCTAACATAAATATTTTTGAATTTTCAAGGACTTAAGCCCAAATAAAACTAACACGTCGGCAGTGGCAGTGTATTTAAACATTTTTAATTAGTTTCTTTGTTAATTTTAAAGAAAGTTTAATTTTTTGGTATTTCAAAATTTGATTTTCGTGGTTTTTTAAATGCCGAATCAGTGCAAGTAATTACACTATTCTAATTTAATCTATTTAGGTATTAAGTTGTGTTAACTAATGATTTGTTTCAAGTAAAACAAGCAAATATGAAAATATAAGTGATTAATTTCATTAGATTAAAAACCCCCTTGGCAAAAAATTCTGGTTGCGACAAATAGCAAAATGTGAAACACATACAAGCAAACAAAAGGAATATAATATTTGCTCATTTTCGTCTGAATTTTTCGGCTGAAAAAAAGCAACAACAATACAAGTAACGGGATCGGTTGTAAACTACACAAGAACAACAACAATTACACGCATTTTGCTAGGATTATTTCAACTGAATTTTTCGGAATAAAAAAGGCAACAACAACAACGCAAAAGACGCGGGATCGGTTGCAAATTTGTTATTTTGGAGAAGTCAAAATAAAAATCCTCCTTCTGGATTTGCTGGTTGCTTGGTAGCAATACAAATGAATTTTCTCAAATGCAGGTTCCAAAACAATAGATATTAATTATTTTAACATATAAAATGAAATTTCTATAC
>CAVLEK010000018.1:0-12221 GCA_963662105.1 Meiosimyza platycephala
AAATCAAAAACATTTACTCAAATATCTTTACCCGTTCAAAAGTTATGATTTTAGCAACGCGAAATCGCAAAAGGCGCCACTCTGCGACGGTTTAACAAAGAAACAAGAAATGAAAATAAGAGATAACAGGTGGCGCATTGTGTGCTTAATGTAATACATACCAAGTACTCTTTGTACACCTCACGGAGAGAACCTCACATGGCACAAGTGTTAAGAGCGGCTGTCCAAATATAGTTCATGGAATGGTCGGGGTTCAAATCAGTGGCGTTTACTCTAAGGTGCGCGGATGTTCTCCGCACACCCAACCGCAATCCTATGCATTTTTTTTAATCTCTATTAGACGTTTTCATATTTGTTAAAACATATCAAATCAATAATTTGGCACTGTTCCTACTGGCACGCTGCAACATGCCATATTTATCATATCATATGTAGTTCTCTCCCCTAAGCGTACAAAATATGTACATACGTAATACGACTACAAATATTCTAGCTCATCGTAGCAGATCAAATATATGAAACGCAACATTATTTGACGATGTTGAATTCCATCCAACCGACGAGTGTGCGCATTGGATGTCGTACCAAGTCAAACCAAAAACCTCTAATAAAAAATAACTACTACACACACATTCTAATAAAATGCTCATGATAAACAATAAACTGTGTTCGTAGGATATTAGCGCACATAATTTGATACAACACGACCAACGGCCGCTTCTCTGGCGCAACGTCGTTTAAAAATGTTCTAGCTCATTATTTACATTATTTGACGATGTTGAATTCCATCCAACCGACGAGTGTGCGCTTCTAATGTCGCACCAAGTCAAAGCAAACACCTATAATAAAAAAAAATTACTACACACACATTCTAACAAAATGCTCATGATAAGCAATAACCCAGCAGGCAATTGAGCAAGGCCTTCCTCGGAGAAGGCCTGCTAGCACTGCTGCGATTGTAAGATGCCTTCTCAAAACAAAATTTTCATGCAAATAAAAATATGTATAGACCAAATCCATCTCAAACCATGCAGTCGGATTTACCTCAAATTGCGGAATTGGTTGGTTGAATTCGTTGTTTTTATATATTTCCTATCATAAAATGTTATTACGAAAATAACGGTCAAAAAAAATTATGATGAATAAAAATTGACATTTTCATTTTGGGGAAAAAAATCTCCTGACCTCAAATGTGGGTTAACAGGCATTAAACTCATGTCATTTCTTTATCATATTAATACAAATCCACAATAAAATTTTAAGCGAAAAAAATATTGGGGTTTTTGAGAAAATCAGCCTTGTTTTTTTTCACAACAAGCGCTTTAACTTCACCAATTTTCAAAATTTCTTAAAGATTCTGACAGAGAATCAGAAGCTGTAACGGCAGAGTGTAATCTGATGTACACTGGCATTGGATTTCGAGTCATACCAGAAATGTCAGAATGTCGAAATAACATTTCTGGTCTGTCATGCGAAATTTGCGTACGTGCGTTCGGTTCAATAAGAAATGGCTGAACAACGCGTCATTTCGCAATTTCGGTAGCCATTTTTCGATTATTCGAGAGAACGGTGAGTTGGTTTTTAGCAGTCGAAAGTGGCGGTCGTGCGATTTTCTTTCACATAATTCGCGAAATCGAAATTTTCTTAAATTTAAGAATTGTAAAAAGAGCGCTAATAATAGAGTAAATTCTAACAATAATAACAAAGCTCTGTTTTGAAAAAAAAAATTTAAATCTAAAATCAAAGTGAACAATCAAAAAAATCACAAAATTTAATTCGCAAAAATTGCAAGAAAAATAATAGCAAGATACACACAATTGGTTGGCGCAGTAAAATCGTGCGTTTGTAGTGTCGAGTGCTGAAGGTGGTGGAAACCTCATGTTACTTTTAATGAAATTTTAATTTTTGATAGACGGAAAAGTAAATAAGAATTTGTTTATTTGACATGTCTTTAAAGTAATAAGAAAACATTATTGAGTTCTCTCGTGTTGGTATAATATTCATTTGATTTAACATTTCGCACTCGCGGAAGCGCCAGCGCTTCGTTATATACAACTCAAAAACAATTATACAAGTAAAGTAATAAAAAGATTGACATTGAGTCCGTTTAAGGAAAACACGGGCAACACAACCTGGTTGCTGCTCAAACAAAAATTTCCCGTAGGCGCATTCGCGGAAGTGCTAGCGCTCCACACTTCACCCATAAGAAAAGTTTTGTCATTGAAAGAAGAAAAAAGAAAATGGCCGCATAAGTGAACTTCGTGTATCTTACGAGCTGTCAGAAATAAAGCATTAAACATACCAACTACAAACACATTACCAATATTGAACCCCAAAAACAAACAAAAATATTTAAAATACTAAAGAAATGAATTTCATCATAAGTACAAAAACACACTAACTAAAGTTACCTAAAACATAAACTACATAAGCCTACACAAAATGATACAAAAAGTGCAAAGAAAGGCAATTAAATTACGTGAAATAACCAACAATAAACAAAACATGCACAACATCACACAACTTTAACAACAATAGTAACAACATCTTTAAAACTACACAACAGCAACAGTATGCGACACCAACTACGGAAAGCGTGAGCTCACGAATTTTCATTTTTTTATTTAATTATTAATTAGTATTACAATCAGATTTAAATATGTGTTTTCTCAAGTATTAAATACTTAATTTTTTTTTTTGTAATTCTCGATATAACTTTTTCCTTATACAATTAATTACTTAGACGTATAAGCAACCAAAAAAATATATATATATGTATTTTAAAGCTATTTGAACACAAAGAAGAAAAAAACCCTCAACGAAAGTCATTGATGCTAAAGATTTGAAATTTTGCAGAACGTTTTACTATTTACTAATGATTTTTGAAACTTTGTGTTGACGAGTTCTCTTCTTTCTGCACATAATCAGCTAAAGAAAAAAAATAGTTTTTTTTTTGTCAAGAAACAAAACTCTGTTATTTAATAGAAATTATTGTCAATAACACTGGGCAAATGAATTACAATGTTTTTTTTAAATGTAACAACTGTTGACTTTTTTGACATTTGTAGTACAGTGTAATTAACAACAATATTATGCTGTAAAACTAAAACAAACTGCATAAATAAATGCAAAAATAAATATAATGAACTAATAATCAAGAATTTTTTTGTTAACCTGGCATGAGGAAGAATTAAATATAATGGCAGCTTAAAACTCTGCACCGTTTGGCCCTATGTAGAACTGAAACAGTTTAGGGTGGACCATAAACTTCGTCCCAAAGGTCCACAAGGCAGGGTGGGTTAAGTAGGGACCCGAGCCTAACACCAGTGCTCGCCAATCAGCCATGGTACAAAATTTAGGGAGTTCCACAATTTCTGTTTTTTTTTTGTAATACATAATTTTGGTCACGTACAATTTTTTTTGATATTTGATTTTGAATTTTGAGATTTCAGAGCTCAGCAACTTAAGCACGAGAAAATTATATTTGTAAGGTGCAGGCACACCATGGGCAGCAGCTACCCACCCCAACATCCCGAACTGCTGGCATCGGCAAACTAGCTCGTGCTGCCGCTGGTCATGTTGTCCGCGTTCCAAGCACCAATCGCTTACGCGATTACAAATTTTTGCGCCCAACGTGGGGCCGTTTGAGGTTGAAGGTTAAAAGAAAACTGTCAATCAGTGGACAATTATGTCCTTTAAAAATTTTTTTTAATATTTTGCCTTCGATTTCACTCGGTTCCATCCGATTTACCCTCGCTGAGCTCTGGATTTTTGAAAATTTTTGGTAACAACCTATTATAGGAAAAATTTTTTTTTGTGTTTTGTCATTTGAATTTTAAATTCAAGAATTTAATAATCAAAGCCTGTAGCTGGCTTTATCAGTCCGGGAGGATTCCGTTCTGATCCGCTCAGACGCTTTTGACCCTATTTATTCCTTTTTGTGAAAATTACCCTGTAATAGAAGACTAAATTTTTTGCATAATTTTTTTTGAATAAATTAAATTTTAGTAACTTCTTACATTTTTGATATTTTGATTCACTCTTTTAGCTTGAATGCGATATGCGGCTGCAAGTCAAGGTAAACTGCTGGATTTAGCTTTTCGACCGCTTTACTGAGATTTGCATGGGTTGTACTTCAATTTCATGGTTGAAATGAGATTTAAATTTTGTAGGTTCAGATTCTTCCTCCCTAAGTTTTTCTTCGTGGCTGACCAAACAATTTAATAATAATTTGAATAGTTCTACATAGGACCAAGCTGTCATTAATAATTAAATGTCTGATAAAATTTTTTTTTTTGTTTTAAGAAAAACAAAAATTTAACAAATTAAATTTGAGAATTTTTTTGTAAGAAAAGAACAAAACTTAGCAAGTAAATTTTTTTTTTGAATTTGAAAATTTCTCTTAAAGAATTTCTAAAAATTTATAAATCTAAAAATTTTATAAAGCGAATATAAATTTTTGTAGAATTTTTGTAAAAAAAAAAAAAAAAAAAAAACAATATTTAACATTTTGGAATTTTTTTTTTTTTTTGGCATAATGTAGCTATGCTAAAAATTTAAAACGTTGAAGATTTGACATTTGAAAATTTCTTTTTTTTTTGCACAAATGTAGATTTTTGCTAAAAATTAAAAAAACGATATAATTAATTAGAATTTGATATTTGGAAAATTTAGTGGTAATTCCACGGGGTATTCATAAATTTAACTATCGGCCATTTTTTTTTATTACAAAATTTTAACTTTCGGTTTTTTTCGATACCTTTTCATCTCGGTCGCGGATTCGGTTTTTGAGTGTTACGTGAAAAATGCCTCTGCATCGTAGTAATGAGAATTTGTCCATTCTGGGTGAAATCCCTGACAATCCCTGTGTGGTGTGCAAGCAACAAATGCTAGATGGTGAAAATTTTAGTATAACTCCCTGCTTCCACATTTTCCATACGGAATGCATTTTCAATTGGTTGCAGGAGACTCGCAACTGCCCTTTCTGTTAGGCGTTGTGCAGTACTAAAAAAGTTAAGCCATACAAGCCCATTCCTAATTTGGGATTGGAGTCCTTTACAATAACACCAGCTACTACCCACACAGGTACGATCGCTAAAAATAGTCGGCCAGTAACCCGAAGTTACAAAAACTTAATGAATCAAAATATTTCAGTGACACCTGCACATAATCTCAACATGTCAGGAGTGCATCCATTATCCACAGACTTGTCCAATCACGCAAGTGCGCAAACTAATGTATCTCAGTTTTCAGACGCACAGTTGCAAAAGTTGATTGACGAAGCTGTGAAAGCTCAACTGGCTAAAATGAATTTAAACTCAGTCAGTAATGCACCTCCTGATCTGAATCGAGATCCAAATCCACCTGTGACTTTTGGTCGTTCTTCTGACATACACCAGGCTCCTAGAAATGTGATCAACAATTCTCCATTTTCACTTGGACTTCCTCCATATAACCCACAGCTTCCTCCTCCACCTGTTTTCCATCAAAACAATCACCAACAAGCAACCCACAGCAATTTTGCTCAAGGCACTTCAACTCACCATAGGTCAGTTCCACCTTTTATGGCCTCAGAGAAAGTCTCAAATCTGATTTCCTATTGGAAAGTCACTTTTAGTGGCAAAGAAGACGCTTTGTTCGTCGATAAATTTATATACCGAGTACATTCTCTGACCATTCAAAGTTTGCGAGGTGATTTTGAAGCCTTGTGCAATCATGCACACATTTTGTTTGCTGGGAAAGCGTTGGAGTGGTTTTGGCGCTATCATCGTAGTGTGACTCAAATAGATTGGGAAACTCTGTGAACAGAACTTCGTGGTCAATTTCGAGATCGAAGAACAGATTTAGACATAATGGATTTGATTCGTCAAAGGAAACAAAAATATGATGAAAAATTCGAAAATTCAACGAAACTTACGTCTCGACGTTAGACGCAGTCTTCTCTATGTCTCCATAGAAAACATTAGACAGCTTCGAACATTTGTTCAAAAACGCGAGTTGTTGGATGAAGAGTACGGCAGGTCGACCAGAAACTTCAAAGCTGCACGCAAGGTATCGGAAGTAAACATTCATACAGAAGATCTCCCGAATAACCATTTTTTAGAGTTGCCAACCGCACCACCACCACCTTAAAAAGTGATGCGGCATGCCAAACCACAACAGTTATTTTGAAACCAGTCAACCCTATTTTGAAATTTGAAAATAAACCTGAAATTAAACCACCTCCTACAGATTTACCTATTCGGCAATTTAAGCCTCTGCACATTCGTTGGCAGGAATATAAAGCCGCCCGTAAGCGAATTTTTTCTGATGAAGTCATTGCTTCGCCGGGGTCAACGCATAAGAAACGTTCTACTTTGAGATTGAGAAAATTTTGGAAAAATTTAAAGGCGAAGAAAAAATTTATTTGTTCTTCAGTAGTTTCTGATAAACCTAAAGATGATTTACGTCCCTATACTCAAATTTTAATTTTTAAAGAAAAAATTGAAGGACTAGTCGATACTGGTGCCTCTGTCAGTTGTTTAGCCAACAATCTAGTTAAAAAGTTTTTAGAAGATAACCAACACCCTTGGCACAAAGTTAAGACTAACCTTAAAACTGTAGATGGAACAAATCATTTTGCATTGGGTTTCGTTGAAACTTTTATTACCTTTAGAGGAATAACCAAACCTCTCAAATTTCTGATAATTCCAACTCTTTCTTTTTCATGAGAATATTCCGATTTCTGTTAATTTGAACATTGCGGAGTTGGACTCCAATCATCATGTGTTAAATGCTCGACAGCAAGCAAATTTAAATGCAACCATTTTATTAATTCCTTCTTTTTCTAAAAAAAGCTTAGGCCGAACAAATTTTATAAGCCACGTTGATTGATTGATGTAGGTCAAGCGAAGCCTATAAAACAAAGGCATTTTTCTGTTTCACCAGGCGTTGAAAAACTTCTTTTTGCGGAGATCGATAGAATGCTTTCTCTTGGCGTTATCGAAGAATCTCAAAGCGCATGGTCATTTCCTGTTGCACTAATCGTCAAACCAAATAAAGTTCGTATGTGTCTCGACGCACGCAAAGTCAATGAGGTCACAGTGAAGGATGCTTATCCTTTGCCGCTCATCGACGGAATTCTCAGCAGGCTCCCGAAGGCACAGTTTATTTCAAGCTTAGACCTGAAGGATGCTTTCTGGCAAATTCCGTTGGATGAAGCGTCAAGGGATAAGACAGCCTTCACTGTCCCCAACCGACCTCTATATCAATTTGTTACAATGCCATTTGGCTTATGTAATGCGCCGCAGACCATGACCCGTCTCATGGACAAGGTAATCCCTGCCCATTTGCGAACTAAAGTATTTGTATACTTAGACGATTTGTTGTTAATAACCGAAACTTTCGATGACCATATTTCGCTTCTGCAAGAAGTAGCATTTTGCATTAAACGTGCTGGCCTTACAATTAATATAGAGAAAAGCAAATTTTTGCTCAAACAAATTCACTACCTTGGTCATGTCATTGGACATGGAACAATAAGTACCAATCCGGACAAAGTAAAAGCGATAAAAGAATTTCCTCGTCCAAAAACAGTTAGACAACTTCGTCGCTTTCTAGGTGTCTGTGGATGGTACCGAAGGTTTGTGCAAAATTATGCTTCAATTTCTACCCCTTTGACAAACATGTTACAAAAGGCTCGTAAATTTGTTTGGACCGAAGATGCAATTGCTGCTTTCGACTCCCTCAAAAATAGTTTAAGTAGTGCACCAGTGCTACACAGTCCTGATTTTTCTCGTCCATTTTCTATTCAATGTGATGCTAGTCAATTTGGCGTTGGAGCGGTTTTGGCACAACGTACCGATGAAGGTGATGAAGTTCCCATTGCATATATGTCCCATAAGTTCAACCAACCGCAAAGAAACTATACTGTTTCCGAACAAGAATGTCTTGCGGCGGTTATGGCCATAAAAAAATTTCGAGCTTATGTCGAAAGACATGAATTCGAAGTTATAACCGATCATGCTTCGTTAAAATGGCTTATGAGCCAAACCGATTTGCATGGCAGACTTGCGCGCTGGGCACTGAAGTTGCAGGGCTTCAAATTTACCATTCTTCATCGGAAAGGCAGCCAAAACGTGGTTCCTGATACTTTATCGAGAACTTATTCTCAGGAAAGCCTCCACATTTCGTCTCTGACTGCGTCAGAAACAGACCAATTTTTCGAAATTGATTTTAATTCGGAATTTTCTAAAACCGAATATTATTTAAAGATGATTGAGGAATTTCAGAAAGAGCCAAGTAAGCAACCAGATATACAAGTTATAGATGGTATAATTTATAAGCGTTGCGAATTTGCTAGCGGTGATCCGATTCAGGAAGAGCAATCATGGAAGGTATGGGTTCCTTTGGAAATGAGACAAGATCTCATTCTAAGTGCACATGATCATCCGATGAGTTCTCATGGTGGAATTGGTAAAACTTTAACCAACCTTAAAACTTTTTATCACGTTCTATCGTGTGAAATCTGCAAGCAAACCAAAGCCCCAAATCACATACTTCGTCCTCCTATGGGTAAGCAGGCTACGTCTGTCCGAATTTTTCAAAAACTCTACGTAGACCTTCTTGGACCTTATCCAAGATCACGATCAGGAAACGTGGGTATGGTGATTGTTCTCGACCATCTTTCCAAGTTTCATTTCTTAGAGCCAATCAGGAGTTTCACTGCCAACAAAATTGTTGATTTTCTTGAAAAGAGAATTTTTGCCATTTTTGGTGTTCCTGAAGTCATCACCTCTGACAATGGTGTTCAATTCAGATCTAAACTTTTCAAAGACCTTTTAAAGAAATATGGTGTGACGCATAATTATACTGCCAACTATTCTCCGCAATCTAATGCCGTTGAACGAGTCAATCGTTCAGTCATTGCTGCTGTTAGAGCCTACATTAAACCAAATCAGAAAGATTGGGATGAAAAATTATTTGCTATTAGCGTTGCTCTCAGAAGCTCAGTGCACTCGTCCTCGGGTTTCTCTCCATACTTTGTTGTCTTCGGTCAAAATATGATCTGCCACGCAACTTCTTTTGAAGTTTTGAGAAAACTAAAACTTATTGAAGATCCGACCGCTGACATCAGACACGAAGAAAAAACTGAGTTGATTCGCGAAAAGGTGCGAGAGAATGGGTACGGCTTATTATGAGCTAGCAGACATGAACAATAAACGACTTGGCATTTTTCACGCGAAGGATATTAGAAAGTAGTGCCTTCAGTTTTTGTAACCAACCACAGCAGATTTCGAAAAACTCTTTTGTAACGGCAGAGTGTAATCTGATGTACACTGGCATTGGATTTCGAGTCATACCAGAAATGTCAGAATGTCGAAATAACATTTCTGGTCTGTCATGCGAAATTTGCGTACGTGCGTTCGGTTCAATAAGAAATGGCTGAACAACGCGTCATTTCGCAATTTCGGTAGCCATTTTTCGATTATTCGAGAGAACGGCGAGTTGGTTTTTAGCAGTCGAACGTGGCGGTCGTGCGATTTTCTTTCACATAATTCGCGAAATCGAAATTTTCTTAAATTTAAGAATTGTAAAAAGAGCGCTAATAATAGAGTAAATTCTAACAATAATAACAAAGCTCTGTTTTGAAAAAAAAAATTTAAATCTAAAATTAAATTGAACAATCAAAAAAATCACAAAATTTAATTCGCAAAAATTGCAAGAAAAATAATAGCAAGATACACACAATTGGTTGGCGCAGTAAAATCGTGCGTTTGTAGTGTCGAGTGCTGAAGGTGGTGGAAACCTCATGTTACTTTTAATGAAATTTTAATTTTTGATAGACGGAAAAGTAAATAAGAATTTGTTTATTTGACATGTCTTTAAAGTAATAAGAAAACATTATTGAGTTCTCTCGTGTTGGTATAATATTCATTTGATTTAACATTTCGCACTCGCGGAAGCGCCAGCGCTTCGTTATATACAACTCAAAAACAATTATACAAGTAAAGTAATAAAAAGATTGACATTGAGTCCGTTTAAGGAAAACACGGGCAACACAACCTGGTTGCTGCTCAAACAAAAATTTCCCGTAGGCGCATTCGCGGAAGTGCTAGCGCTCCACACTTCACCCATAAGAAAAGTTTTGTCATTGAAAGAAGAAAAAAGAAAATGGCCGCATAAGTGAACTTCGTGTATCTTACGAGCTGTCAGAAATAAAGCATTAAACATACCAACTACAAACACATTACCAATATTGAACCCCAAAAACAAACAAAAATATTTAAAATACTAAAGAAATGAATTTCATCATAAGTACAAAAACACACTAACTAAAGTTACCTAAAACATAAACTACATAAGCCTACACAAAATGATACAAAAAGTGCAAAGAAAGGCAATTAAATTACGTGAAATAACCAACAATAAACAAAACATGCACAACATCACACAACTTTAACAACAATAGTAACAACATCTTTAAAACTACACAACAGCAACAGTATGCGACACCAACTACGGAAAGCGTGAGCTCACGAATTTTCATTTTTTTATTTAATTATTAATTAGTATTACAATCAGATTTAAATATGTGTTTTCTCAAGTATTAAATACTTAATTTTTTTTTTTGTAATTCTCGATATAACTTTTTCCTTATACAATTAATTACTTAGACGTATAAGCAACCAAAAAAATATATATATATGTATTTTAAAGCTATTTGAACACAAAGAAGAAAAAAACCCTCAACGAAAGTCATTGATGCTAAAGATTTGAAATTTTGCAGAACGTTTTACTATTTACTAATGATTTTTGAAACTTTGTGTTGACGAGTTCTCTTCTTTCTGCACATAATCAGCTAAAGAAAAAAAATAGTTTTTTTTTTGTCAAGAAACAAAACTCTGTTATTTAATAGAAATTATTGTCAATAACACTGGGCAAATGAATTACAATGTTTTTTTTAAATGTAACAACTGTTGACTTTTTTGACATTTGTAGTACAGTGTAATTAACAACAATATTATGCTGTAAAACTAAAACAAACTGCATAAATAAATGCAAAAATAAATATAATGAACTAATAATCAAGAATTTTTTTGTTAACCTGGCATGAGGAAGAATTAAATATAATGGCAGCTTAAAACTCTGCACCGTTTGGCCCTATGTAGAACTGAAACAGTTTAGGGTGGACCATAAACTTCGTCCCAAAGGTCCACAAGGCAGGGTGGGTTAAGTAGGGACCCGAGCCTAACACCAGTGCTCGCCAATCAGCCATGGTACAAAATTTAGGGAGTTCCACAATTTCTGTTTTTTTTTTGTAATACATAATTTTGGTCACGTACAATTTTTTTTGATATTTGATTTTGAATTTTGAGATTTCAGAGCTCAGCAACTTAAGCACGAGAAAATTATATTTGTAAGGTGCAGGCACACCATGGGCAGCAGCTACCCACCCCAACATCCCGAACTGCTGGCATCGGCAAACTAGCTCGTGCTGCCGCTGGTCATGTTGTCCGCGTTCCAAGCACCAATCGCTTACGCGATTACAAATTTTTGCGCCCAACGTGGGGCCGTTTGAGGTTGAAGGTTAAAAGAAAACTGTCAATCAGTGGACAATTATGTCCTTTAAAAATTTTTTTTAATATTTTGCCTTCGATTTCACTCGGTTCCATCCGATTTACCCTCGCTGAGCTCTGGATTTTTGAAAATTTTTGGTAACAACCTATTATAGGAAAAATTTTTTTTTGTGTTTTGTCATTTGAATTTTAAATTCAAGAATTTAATAATCAAAGCCTGTAGCTGGCTTTATCAGTCCGGGAGGATTCCGTTCTGATCCGCTCAGACGCTTTTGACCCTATTTATTCCTTTTTGTGAAAATTACCCTGTAATAGAAGACTAAATTTTTTGCATAATTTTTTTTGAATAAATTAAATTTTAGTAACTTCTTACATTTTTGATATTTTGATTCACTCTTTTAGCTTGAATGCGATATGCGGCTGCAAGTCAAGGTAAACTGCTGGATTTAGCTTTTCGACCGCTTTACTGAGATTTGCATGGGTTGTACTTCAATTTCATGGTTGAAATGAGATTTAAATTTTGTAGGTTCAGATTCTTCCTCCCTAAGTTTTTCTTCGTGGCTGACCAAACAATTTAATAATAATTTGAATAGTTCTACATAGGACCAAGCTGTCATTAATAATTAAATGTCTGATAAAATTTTTTTTTTTGTTTTAAGAAAA